>NDXB01021419.1:0-57635 GCA_002631895.1 Agapornis roseicollis | reverse complement strand
AGGACAGGACAACTCCCCCTCTCCGCATGCCGGACCTGTCTTTCCTAAAGAGCCTGTAACCTTCCATTCCAACACTCCAGTCATAGGAGCCATCCCACCATGTTTCTGTGATGCCTATTATATCATATCCCCATAAACGGGCACACATCTCTAATTCCTCTTGTTTGTTTCCCATGCTACTGGGCATTTGTATAGAGACACCTGAGCTGAGCTCCAAATGAGGCCAGCTTGTTAGCTGGAACAGCTGGAATGTTGCTATGTCGTTCCAAGCATTTATTATAGGTGGTGGCAACTGACTGGGTGTGTTGGGAGGGAACGATGCCCCCCTCCCCCAACATATCTAGTTTAAAGCATCTTTGACAAGTCTTCCAAGCCTCTTACCAAGCCCACTCTTCCCCTTCTTTATCAGAGCAGGTCCACCAGCCCCCAGTAGACCTGACTTACAAACTCCGGTCCCGTGTTCAAGGTACCCAAACCCTTGACCATGACACCACTCTTGTAAACATTTATCAACCTGTCCAATCCTCCTGGATTTTTGAGGTCCTCCCCTGTATCCTGGAGAATGGATGAAAAAACAACCTGAGCTCCAGAGCCCCAAAGCACCTCTCCCAGAGCTCTGCAGTCCTTCTTTATGTCCTCCAGGCTACTACTATCTGCGTCCCTAGCACCCACACGGATCACTAGAAGTAGGTAATAGTCCATGGGACTAACTAGGGCAGGCAGCCTCTCTGCAACATCCCTGATCCGTCCTCCAGGTAGGCAACACACCTCCCTCGAGACCGGATGAGGCCAACAGATGGGTGTCTCCATGCCTTTCAAAGCAGAGTCCTCACTACTCGGACCCGCCACTTCTTCCTGACAGCACCAGTAGAGATCTTCTTACCCAGTGCCCCAGCGGCTGTTCCCGATGCAAGCGCGTTTCCTCATTAGCCCCCTGCAGGACCACAAAGCAGTTCTGGTTGGGGACAACAGATGTAGGAGGAAGCCCCTTGCTTTTAGCTGTCCTCTTCCTCCTTTTTTTGTTGGCTTTCTTCATTACTAATTGCCATCTTCCTGGGTTAGCGGCCTCCTCGCTCCCTTCTTCCAGAGGGAAACTTGAGGCTCCCGCACAGTTTGACCCTGGAGCAAACAGTCCTGCTCCTTCTCAGCTTCCCTGACACCCCTCAGCCTATGAACTGCATCCCGCAGCTCAGTCACCTCCTGCAGCAGGGCCTCCACCAGTGAGCACCGAGTGCAGCCGTGCCCATTGTGTCCTGCAGCCTCCCCTCTCACCGGCTCCGTCTGGGTGCCTACGCTGGGCACCGCCGGGGCAGGCAGAGCAGAGCTCCGGACCTTACCTTGCTCATACGGCGAGTGCTCACCTTCCCGCTCGCCTGCCCACACGAACTGCCGCGCAAACTGCCTCGACCCGCTCTGTTTGCCCGCTCGGTTCACCCCGCTCCTGGTCACTCGCACTCCCTGGGCAGGTTTTTAACCACTCACAGCTGCCTCCAAGCCTCCTGGCTCCACCTTTGGCGAGTCAGGGCCTCGTGTGAGCTGAGCTGCCGGCTCCCGGGCAAGTCCTATCAAGGACATGAGGCTCCCTCGGTGGCTCTTGGAGCTCTGAGGTGAGGCTCCTGGATGCTGATCTCCCCCCACTCTGCTCCTTAGTTATAACTATCATTTTAAACTTTTGCACTAAGGAAAAGAAGAAAACTACCACTTGAATTCACATTCTCGATAGCAATTCTGTATGGACTTCAGAAATGGCAGTATCTAAATGAAACTGTGTTTCATACTCAGAAGTTGAAGTTATTATTGGAAGGTTAACTTGCATGCTGACCTTGAGTTGGGCCCAATGTCCAGGCCTCACTTTTGCTTTATGGCTGACTTGAAGGAGTAATGCATATAGAGTAATTCCTGTTTATGCCCTTAATGTCAACAAATTATCAGGGTGAACAATCCCTGGAAAAGCAGTTATGGGGAAGTTTTAGACCCTTTCAGTTCCCTTGAACTGAAGTAAAGAAAAGCTAGGGCAGTCTACTCATTGGTAACAGTACTAAGAGAATCTTAAAATTGGTAACAGTACTAAGAGAATCTTAAAAGACATCTGTCCCAGGAACAATATAAATTACTTGCAAAAAGGAAGCTGTAAAAACTTAAAAATAGAATGAAATCATTGCTATTATGTAGCTTTTGTAACCCTGAGAGAGCTGGCTTTTTACCAAATTATTTTTTGATAGCAAAGCATTTCAATCTCAACTTACTTTTAATAGATGGCTTTAGTGATTGTATTTGTGATGGCAGAAACCTTAGAGAACACATTGCACCAGTGCTGTAGCTCATGAAGAAACAGGCGCAGTGTAGTGTGTCATGACAGACTGAAATGGAATTCCAGCCGTGTGAAGGTAAATTTTCCAGCTGTGCTAGCACAGATTGGAATAACTCACTCATGACTGCTGCAGAAGAAAGTGTCAGTCTATATCTCAAACTATAGCTATCAACCACTTTGTACCACTGCCTGCAGCAGACAGGGAAAGATTCTGGAGTAACAAGGTGAGATTAATGCGTTTCTGCGAAGTAACTTTCAGTTCTATAATTTCTGCAGTCTTCAACATTTTTCTTCCAATAGTTTTTGCTCTGGGTTCATGAACATTTGGATACTTTTTTAAATGGGTATACTGCTTCGTGTACTACATGTACTCATTCTTTGTTTTTTTCATTTTGGAGTAGCTGCTGGTTTACAAATGTTCAACATGCTAGTGAAGGTAGTGCTACTATCACAAGTAATTAATGGAGTTAGCAACATTCACACAAAATCTTAGAAAGGGAACAGAACTACGCGAAGAATACCTGGGATGATGCCACGTCATGATTGAAGGAGAACTTAGGATTTCACAAAGTAGACTTCTGAAAAAAGGTCAGTCACTAAATCTATAATGCATTATGTTTTTACTTTGAAAAAGAGCAGGTGAATTTTGTGCAAGTGAATTTGTAGAATCAACAACACTGATTTCAGCTAAGCACATTCTTTTCCTATTCACCGGTTCAGAAGTCACACTGAGTCTCTCAGGCCTAATTTCTGTGATTAAAATTCATCAGACATTCAGCTCCTTACCTTGTGCTTCGAGCAAATGTGATTTGTAAATGTGTTTCCTGTCTGATTTAGGCTTAGAGAAGTTTGGACCCCAAGATCAGACAAATACATGTCTTTGAAAGGGGACATAGGAACTTAATATGTACAAAAATGTCAACAGAAGATACAAATTGCCATCAATGAGTTCAGATAATGCTTCTCCCTTTCTTTTCCTTATTCCTGGCCTCATGATATNATCAGACAAATACATGTCTTTGAAAGGGGACATAGGAACTTAATATGTACAAAAATGTCAACAGAAGATACAAATTGCCATCAATGAGTTCAGATAATGCTTCTCCCTTTCTTTTCCTTATTCCTGGCCTCACGATATGTTGCAGTAAATAGAATATGAAGCATTAGCTTGAAAAGTAAAAGTCAGCATAAACAAAAGAACCGAAGAGAAGAGGGATGAAGAATGCTGAAAATCTAATGGTTCCTACACATATGTAAAAAGGAACTTCCTTGCTACAACACGCATCCTATTATTTTCTCAAGGATATTAACTCGTTTTGAAGGGATGGTTCTCTTTCCCCTACTCTGTTACTACAAACTCATCCCTGACTAGATTTTCTAAGTGGATAATTTCCCCTGGAGTATTTTAGATTTCATGTCATCTCAGAAATGACCAAGTGAATTTTAATTGGTCCCACCATCACCAATTTAAGCCATGAAAAATCATCAGATAAAGTGATCCTCTCTTAAAATAGTGGTAAAATAGCTGGAATATAGATGTGTTCTCACTAAACATGTCTTGCTTTTTATATGAACTGTTAGTAGTTTCTATATCCATAGTAGTGCAAATATATCAGGAAAAGATCTACAATTGTTGTTTACACATTCGCTTGGTTGCATATTTATATCTATGAATCAAACTAGAACTTTTTATCAAATATGAAGGCAAAGTGAAATCTTCTGCTGCTCTTATGCAAGAAATAGATAAAGAACAGATAAGACAGACCCTCTGTGCCTCACAGCTATTCCCACTTCTCTCTTTGTTACATACACATATGGGTGTTTTATGTAACTTACCTTAAAATGACTCCATGAAAACTTGAGTAGCTTGGTGGTTAATACCTTTCAGTCTGCCTGATATTAAAGGTGATACTGTTCCTTCTGTGCTATCATCCTTTTTCCAGCACCCATTTCACATACCAGTCATTCCCTAATTTCTGACTTTCATCTGGTTTCACCCTGACTTTCTGTAGGAGTTTAAATCCCATCAGAAAAACTGCAGCCACTCAAAAATGTCAGTCCTTCGTGAGCCAACGAACCATTCAGACACCTAGAAGAGGAGCCTAAAATAAGTGACTACTAAACCTCTACAAAGCTGGAATTCATACCTATCTTTGCAATAGTGTATAAATTCATTGAACTGTGTCTGTTTAAACAACATTTATTTCAGTGAAAATCTTCATTAGCAGGCTGGTAAATTCACTCAGCTTCTCCCAGCTGCAGGACTGGATAGAAAATGAACTCTAATTGGACTTTGAGGAAGCAAATTTGACACTCTACAGAAAAAGAACTATCTGAAAACTTGCAGCTGGGGTTTAAGTTTGTTTTGGTTTGCTTAATTTTGATGCTTCTTTCACAACAGATGTCACAATCTTATGAAGCTTTGAAACACATGAAAAGGATTTATTCCAGACTCAACCAGCTTTTCAGCAGCTGTAGAAAAGTCAAACTGGATGGAAGAGGAGATACTCGTTTTAGTATTTCTCTATATAAATATAACTCAAGCATCCATGACAAGTATTAGGTTCCATTCACAGACTATTTATAAAAAGCAGACGGGAAATTAAACTAAACTGCCAGAAAGAAGGTGCATGCCTGCAGAACTCACAGCAGTGATTTAAGAGTGAGCTACAGCGCCTGGTGACAGCAAGTGTGAATAACTGCCCTGTATCACTCCTTTGTAATGCTATCCATTTTCATGCAACATGAAAACAAAAAATACAGAGATGGGAACAATTCTCAAAAGCCTGGCTACATCAGTGAATTGATGTAATTACTGTGTACTCAGATCAAAGCCACCTAGCAGTCTTGGAAGAGGAAACTTTAGAAAACCTAATGTTAGAGTCTAGGTTCCTCATGAGATGCTGTGAAAATAGCACCTAAAGAAAAAAAAGGGTATGTGACTACAAGACACTTTGCATTCCCAGGAGATGAGCTATATGCAAGTGTACATCTTGAACACAAAACATGCAGAATTCATGCAATAACAGGAATTAAAAATTCTATTTATAGAAGTCTGAGATGCCATGGATTTCTAGAACTGAAACACATTTTGTGTATACACCTGATAATCCTTGCTGTCCTTTTCTATGCTTTTTCAAGTTGCATCAGACCCTCTTGAAATGGGAATGATGAGACCTGAGTGGAAGATTTAGTATATAGGTGTAGTCTAATTAGTAATTCCATGGCACAGTAATTTTTCCTGGTTTAGTTTTTGTGTTTGGATTTGTTGTTTTGTTTGTTTTTTCTGAAATTTAGCTCTGTGTTTGAATGTATTTCAGAGAATTCCGACAATGATGCTAAAATCTTTTACACAGAAATAACTGATTTGGAGAACAGCACACAATATAAACTCTAATTTGGAGATCACTGCACTTTACCTGGCCTAATTGGTCCAGTTTGAGCATCCTCAGTAGAACATACTGACATGCTGCTGAGTGAATCAGCAATGGACCACTAAGGCATTGATGCACATGACATATAAGGAAAGGCTGGGATAATTGAGTTTGTCCAGCCTGAAGAATAGAGGAAGAAAGGAGATCTGGATAGTGTCTACAGCTGTCTGCTATGAGAATATTGAGAAGATGGAGACAGATTCTTCTTGAAAGTTTATGGTGATATGACAACAAACTATGGATACAATTTCTACCAGAGGACATTCTAGGCAACTGTTAGGAAAAACTTTGAAACTACTGGATTATGTTGCCCAGAGATGTTGTATAATTTCCATCCTTGGAGATATGTTCCAAACTCGAATGAATGCGTGTCGTGGTTTAAGCTCAGCCACACAGCTTGTTCACTTACTCCCCCCAATTCCTCCCTCAGCTACCAGAGGGATGGGGGAGAGAAGCAAAAAAATGTAACTCCCATCAGTTGAGATAAGAGCAGTCCAGTAACTAAGGTATAACACAGACCACTGCTGCTACCACCAATAATAATAATGAAAAAGGAAATAACAAGGGAAGAGAATACAAATGCTCACCACCTACCAACAGATACCGAGCTCGACCCAAGCAGCAATCTGCCCCCAGTTTTACATCCTGGGCATGATGTGCTGTGGTATGGAATACCTCTTTGGTCAGTTTGAATCAGGTGTCCTGTCCCTGCTTCCTCCCTGCTTCCTGTCTTCCCTGACAGAGCATGAGACTCACAAAGTCCTTGGTCAGAGTAAACATGACTTAGCAACAACTAAAGACATCTGTATTATTAGCACTGTTCCCAGGCTGAAAGTCAAAACCACAGTACTGTACCAGCTACTAAGGAGAAAAATGACTGCTACTGCTGAACCCAGGACAATGTAGCACTGAGAAAAGTCATGTAATTGGTCCTGCGTGGACTAAATGGCTCTTACATATCCATTCCAACAAGAATTATTTTATGAGTCAATGATTCAGGTAAGAGTAATACTGTGTTTATTTATTCTGCAATGCTAGGACACTATTCACAACTTTGTCAATTCATTTATGTGAAGGATTAATATCAATGGAATGGAGATAAGATCACCTTTATAACAACATCCAAAACTGAATTACCAATATATTCACTCTGCTAAAGGAAAAGTACAGAGAAGAGGAAAAGAGAAGGATAGTTTGCATCTAATTAGCTCGTTTCAGGTGTTTGATATGTGAAAATCATTTACTTTTTTGCAGCTTTTCTGAAATGAAATAACCTCTGCTGTAGGCAGTTCACACTTCACACACTCAGGAAAACTTGGGGCAGTACTGCCTAATATTTAACCTTCTTCAATCTGACAGACGTTTTACAACGATGTCATATAGTCACTCAACAGTCCTTCTTTGTTCCTTTGTCTTTGGTCTTGGGAAATTTCAATGAGAGAGTTAAATTATTCACATGTCCAATTCAAATTACTAATGTTTATTATATGGCAGTTATCTATCATCAGTCTAACCCATTATAATTTTGGCAGCATATCTTTCCTAGATCACTAAAGACTTTTGTATCAGCATTGACTTCTTGCAGTGGTGTACTCATTCATGACTAAACCATAATTACATTGTCACTATAATGTAAGCCTGTAATGCCACTTAACGAACTGGATCCCACCTTCTTTCAGTGGCTCAGTCCCACCTGCTCATGTGTGTCATAACAATGCTTGTGTAGTTGTGTAATGAGCCAAGTCAAGGAAGCTGAAGACAAATCAAGATGAAAACTAGCCATCAGTTTGCAGCCAGATTGTTTGCATGAACTCAATCACTGCACAGGAACATGAAGAAGGTTTAGGGAGAAAAACGGGGACCACTTCTTGTCATATTAAAGCATTGACAGTTTAGTTCCATCAACCTAAACAGAGGCTGTCCTGCTAATATATGTTAAAACTGAGGATGTAAACAATGAACATACATTAGTAATACCAGAAGCCATGACAGCTAGTCAGGAGAAAATTCTATTACTGTTGTAATTGTATTTCTTGCTTCAGACAGAAAAATAGCTGGACTTATAATAGCCCTTAAGGAACATTGTGGAGGCATTAACTTCTGATAAAGAATCTGACTTTTGTACATTGCTCACTTCCTTATTTCCTCCTTTTTTTTCTGATGTTTGAAACTTCTCCATGTATTAAGCTTGATTGCACAATCAGCATTCTGACAAATTCCAGTTTCTCTCTCCATTCCCTTTCATCTTGTTGCTGTCCATAAATAGAGACAAGCCAGGAAGGGGAGATAAGTATATATCTATAATTGTAACAGTATAGAAACAACTCTTGAAACATATTAATCATTGACTAATCTTCCATACTAATTTATTCCACTTGTCTAGCAGCAGCTCTTTCCTTCTCTGATCTTTCCTATTCTGAGACCGAGACTTCATGATCATATTCCTGAGTAGCGGATGCAGCAAACTGCTATTATCATTTAGACTACAGCTTCCTGTTTCCCATTATATGACAACTGTCAACTTTCTGCATAATCAGGAAAATATATGTCCTCATTTGGGAAGGGAAAAAGAAGAGAACAGAGTATTTTTCCTAAATGTGGTAATGTCAAAATGAAACTGTTTGCACTGTTATTATATATTGCGAGGCATGAGAGAGAGAGGGAAAGATAAGAGCAATAAGAGAGGAAAAGAGCAACAGTCTTGAACATTAACATTCTCACCTTCAACCAAGCTGAGAACACAGAAGACCAAATCCTGGGACCTCTAGACTCAGTCTTATTTCTGACAGTGGGTGTCTAAGTTAAATAAAATTAGTGGGTTTAAACTAAGAAAATCAGGACTTGATTGTAAATGAAGAAATGGTTTGACACCAAAAAAAGCCAAGAAATGCTATCTGCCACTTCTCCTTAACCTATGAGATTAAGCTAATGAAGCAAACTTGTTAGGTAACTAGCAAGTTTCAGTAATAGATGCAAGTCCCTGGCACAGGGACTTAGTTTCTAAGTTATCTTCCTCTTTCTTTATTTTGAAATCAGGGCAACATTTCTCCTCTATAGTTTCCACTTGGTAGCTTCAGGAACAAAAGGAAAGATTGCATGACCCACCATTCTCTACAATGGCCTATAAGTCAAATGGATTTGACCCTTCTCCACTGCTTTTTGGTCTGTTGTCCATTTATCTTGGTTGTCAGGGCTCTGTATTTCTTGGCGATGATGTGAAATGTGGAAATGCATCCTCTGTTGTTGCTGCTTTTTATTTTTTAAAGGGTAAAAATAGTTTGAATCTCTAGACTCCTCCAGAAGAAAAAAAGGGAAAGGAATAAAATGACCCACCGAGCTTTATTAACAGGATGGGGGTTTTTTTTTCATTCTCTCCCTCCAAAAATCTCTAGAAAACATAGCGAAACAATAGTTTAAGCCACCAAAAAAGATAAGGTGTTCAATCTGCTGCACACACTTCAAAGTAAAATCTTGCCTTTCTGAATTGATTTTTTTACAATAAATTTCTTTCATGACATGTGTTCCCTCTTAAAAGTAGTTCATTGAACAATTTTAGCTCCACATCAGTAACTCAGAGTACTTTGTTGGTTTGTGTCTTTTTCTGATGAGGAGAAACATGAAAAATTAGACATTATCATTTCTCATCGTTTCCTTTCTAGAGGCACAAGTCTGACTTGTTCTGAAAGAGCAAACAGTTTATCAAAACATTCACTGGAGTGTAATGTAATAAATATATTTCCCTACGTATTTTAAAAAAGGTTGGAAGATGCTGAAATTTCATCTACAAGAGTAACATGAATTTTTGACTTAGAAAAGCAAAATATCTTGGTAGTCAGCTGTACAAAGTTAATAGACCAAATTATAGCCTCATTTAAGCTATTATAAATCCATAGCCATTGCTAGTGAATTTAAATTTAGACTAAGCTTAATGACAGGAAAATTTGGGTAATACAGAAAGGGGAGATGCAGTTCACATGCTAATCAACAGAGCAGGGAGATTTTGATGACTGCTGGTTATATGAAGGAGATGGTATCTATAAAAGGTTGTGGCCGTGGCAGGATAGGTCATCAATACAATATGTGTTATGTGCACACCTCCAACTATTGAAACTTCACCGCAGACTTGTGAACTGGGAGGGAACTGTTCATGTGCTCTGGATGTGAAATGAGGAAATTTCTTACTCTCTTCTTCCTTAGCTTCTATACTATAATATCTATGTTGATATTGCCTATTATTCAGAATACAGAAAATTGAGTGTCACTCTATTAGAATATAATGTTTTAAAATAAGATTTCAACCTTTTTGCCCCAGCTTTATTATATCATTTCCACCATTTTAACAATGGAGAACAAACTGCTAATGAGTGCTTTGAGGTATCTTAAAATAGAGCCAAAAGAGATGGATACTGTCACTATGAAATACAGAGGTCAGCAGCCACAGCTCTGGAGATAAGTCCAGTTTTAGAACACTTATCTTGTCTTGAAATTTTGGCTGCCCTCCCAGATATCCAGTGTATATAAACCTATATCACTACTAGCTAGGAATATCTAATATAAATCTAAATCAGGAAGGAAATTTGTCAAAGATGTGACATTTCATGATCTTGTCAATAATTTTTTAACAAACATGTTTTAACATTTCAATATTGTCTTTTAAACCAAAACTAAGCAGGGAAATAATTGTGGGTTGTTTTTTGTTTTCTTTTTTTTTTTTTGTTTTGGGTTTTTTGTTTTGTTTTTTGTTTGTTTGTTTTTTAAAAGATATGTTCTGTTTTCAGTATTTATACGTTTGCAAAATGTAACAGTTTTTTTAAAGCTTGATTTTTTTCCTTAAAAACGGCTTCTTGTTTAAAAATATAAACTTGCTGAGAAAAGAAAGGGATCAATGTTAGCAGAGAGAGAGAACTGTATGGTCACATTTCTCACTAAGTTATCTTACACCCAAAGTATTGACTAACTTTCCACCTAGTCTTTACTATAACTTCTATACCATTAACAGCTGATATTAATTAGAAGCTTATATAGTTGTCTGAATGTATCTGTCTGTAGCATAAATGGGTTTCTGCACTACATGTCTTGTGGCACAGAGTACATCAATTGTATGTTTATTAGTTCTGTCATTGCGGATTTTAACACCTTCTTCACAGAAAATGGAAAGCATGAAATTAAAGGTAATCTGTGTAGTAGTTGTATCAGATATGTATATTCACATCCAAAGTAAGGAATGCAAGAGACACAACTAGCAATTCAAAAATCTCATTTAAACTGTAAGGATATTGATACTCCCTCATGTGGATTTTATTAATTTTCTATAATGCTTTTTGTCAGTTCAACAGGCACAATGCACAAACACATCAATCTTTTTTTCTGCTCTTTTCAATCAGGTGAGCTCACAAGCTCATTTTCAGATGGAGCAGGTGGGTGTACATACACTGTGTAAACAACACACTCTTGGCAAGGCTGTGTATTGCCATTATCTCTTCTAGACACCAGACAGAGAGGAAAACCAACTCCTGCTTCTCTTAGTGCCAGACACCTGTTCATTTTTCTTTCATTGCATCTGCTTCACCTTCTGCTGCTCTATCAATTGCTTTTGCTCTGAGAAATAATTCTCTTCAACAGGAACCATTCTGAAGTGTCAGGAATTTCTCTAGGTTTCTGATCAAATGTAGCTGTGTCATAGGAAGGATCTTAAGCTAAGGTGTCACCATAAGAAGATGCTCAGGGAGATAAACCTTGCTGACTTTCTCGAGGTAACACTGTTCATCATTTAGTAAAAAATCAGAACCCTAAGCCATGCCGATGACTGAGAATACATTCCACTAATCTCTAGAGCTAAAGAGCTGTGAAAAGAACAGCAACTTTCATGGAATATTTAGAACTCCATGCAGATAAAAGCTTCTAATCGAAAAGGAAGGAAAAGACCCATATGACAGCAAATGTAAACTAATCTATCTGCCTTGACACTTGGTTGTTGATACAGGCAGCACATACACATTAATGGCAGCAAGTTCTGTGGTTTTGAATTGCTATATATTCCCTTTAGTAAAAAGTTGCATTTCTAATTTATTAATCCTGTGGCAGAATCCTGAATCTTATCTTAGTTAAGAAAATTCCAAAAATCCCAGATTTTGAGCAGATAGCGATGTCTTGTTGATGTTATGGTGGTGTTGAGAAAAAGGAAGTTAATATTTCAGTTTTGTTTATTACAAATATGCAATATAACATAATTATGCATTCACTTGACTTGTTAAGGAAAGCGTCCCATCAGTTTGACATTTATGTATGATCTGAAAGGGTTGCTTAAATTACTTCAAAGAAATTGACTCAAACATGAGATCAAGAGCTCTACTTCAGGTTTTCTTATATTTCTCACTATTTCCCAAGCTACACAATATAGAGATTATTTTATCGATCAATGGTTTTATGATAATCAGTGTTAAGCAATTTCTACTTATATTTCATAGACAATTACTTCTTGATTTAAGTGAAAAGAACAAATGGTTCCTTCCTATGAAACAAGGACTAACCATGTAATTTCTGAGATAGCTACTACTCACAAGATTTAAAAATGTCTGATATGTCATTAGAGTACTTAAAAAAAGAGTAAAAGGTGGGATAAATTTGTCTGTTCTCATTCAAACTATGCTTTATATTAACCTGCAAGCAATCTAGTGAGCTCAGTAAAATGGCTTGTCAAAAGTGGTTGCGCCTGTTTAACAGAGAAATAAAAATGAAGTTTGTCTACTTGTTCCATTTCACAACAGAATATAGGTTTGTTTCCTTAAAAGCTGACATATTTTGATGTGCTTTAAACTGTTTTAAAATAATTGGTAAAAAACGATTGCATCAGCTCTCTAGAGGAAAGGATTTTCATGCAGTTTGTACTTGGTAAAATGGAAATTTTATTATGTTTGCGTTTTTGCAATGCAATTAAATACTCTTTAAAAAAGAGCTATTTTTAATTCTATTTTCTTATGGATTCTTGTGGCCGTACAGCTGTTAGACTGATAACTTCTTTTTTTAAAGGGCTGTTGTTTTACGTTTTAAAGGGCTGCGTTTTATATTTTAGAAAAATTAATCTTCCACTTATTTTTTCTCATTTAAAATTTAATAGGAAGAAAAAACAACCCACACATTTACACCATCCCAACAAAACCCCAAAACCCTGAAAATAGTATCAGTAAAACCCAAGAATCCTATATAGAGTAACTGGACTCATGCTATCCTGTGGCTTAGGAGTTCCAGATGCTATTGCATCTGTAAGTGTTCAGGAAGAACACTTCTGGAGAAGCCACTCCAGCTTCAAGATACTGGGCACCATATCCAAAGACACAAGATTCAGTGTTTTCTTCCCCTACATCCCATTGCTTTTCTCAAGTCTTTCCAAAGCACCTTTACTCTACAGCCAAGGTGGAAGAAGGACAAAGCTTACTGCTAGCTGTGAGGAACAATGCACAAGGCCTAGAGCAAAGCAGGGCAGGGGGCAGATACAATAAATAAACAGAAAATCCCAAATTCTTCTGTGCCTCATTTTTTCTCATTTGTAAACCAGTCTTTTCCCCTTCTTATACGCATATACAAAAGATAAATAAAAAATCTGAAGGTAAAATCTAGACTGCTTGTGAAGCATTAGCTGGATTATGAGTTACGGATGCAATAATAATTAAGATCATAACGGTCCAGTGCTTGGCTACTACAATGCTCATGAAGTAAACAAGGCTTACAGGATGGCTTTTAATGATGCATGAGGTTTTAAATAAACATTTTAAAACAAACAGTCTAAATGAAAGTTGTAGAGCAGCCGTAATTCTGGCATTTCTAGAATCATGGGTTTTTTGAATTTTCAAAATTCATGCTGTTCCTTTAACATAAGCTGTAAAATATCTGGAAAACATTTCATTAATGTTGTGTTATCTAAGTGTTAGAACCAAAAGAAAGTAAAAAATCTTAATCAATATGAATAAATAAAGCTTCGTTTCACTACAGCAATTTTTATTTTCAGGGGAAGTTTAAAATTTACAACAAAATAAAAAAATATATTACCCATAAAAATAAATAAAAAATATAATCAAAACAGAGATTTCACAGAGAGATTCAATCTCAATTATATTCAAAACACGATTAACAAAGGCTGACCAACACAACCCATGTTAGTTCTGATTTAAGCCATAAAGTGAAGGAGTTGAACTATATTATTCTTTCTGTGATATGTGAAATAGATTTTCCCCAGCAAGTAACTTGTATCAAAACACTATTTTTAAATATACTGAAGTAGTGAAACCCAACCTTTAAACATATTTATGAGACAACTAAAGCTGGTGGATGCGTTTATAGGTCCTGAAGGTAAAGCCATATTTCTGCACTTTCTACTTCATAATTAGTTCATAATTATGAAGTGTATCATTGCCAGAGTGTTTGACATTATACAATAGTGACATAATTTTGTTCTCTGCTTTGACCAAAGAGAGACAAAAAGGTAAGTACCCCTGTCCCTGAAGGTAGTAGCTTTTAGTGTATGTTCTACTGGGATATAAAGCCACCTCATTCGATGACCCAAATGGTTGGGGACAATCCAAGAACAAATAAAGATAACAGAAAACCAGCAAAGAAATTGAACATTAGATTGCATTTGATATTTTATTCTGCTGGCCAAGCCTGCATTGGTGGGTTACTTTAAATATATTCTGCTTTCTATTTTTAACTTATATTTCTCCATTGTAATGTAATGTTAATTTACATACATTTTCTTTCCTTTTCATAGGCTACGGCAGAGTAAGTTGTGACTGTGAGGAGTGAGCTACTCCAATTGTGTTTCTGTTAATAAATAAGCTTAAAATAAGCAGACTTTCAGAGCAAAATGCTTAGTGCTAAAGGCTCAATGGCCATACTGTAAAAATTTTAGGAGATTCTTCTTCAGACTACCTCTAGGCTGACCCTGTAAACTGAGTGCTAATTAGCAGTTGCAGGGTTTTCAGTACACTCTGAGAACTTCCCATTTCCCATTTCATTGAGTCCAATCCACTTCATGTGCTTAGAGACTGCTTATGTATGTGGTACAAAGCACAATGAGCAGAGATGACCAGGACATTCATTTCAGAAGTGCATTCATACTCTGAACTAAAGCAGTAACATAGATGTAAGCAGAAGCTATGCAAGCATATTTAGTATGGAACTCAGCCCAGGTAACAGCCTTTCCAATCAGAAAACTTTATTAGTGCAGGTTCTGGCTCAACACTGTGTTAACCACTGCTACCTGGCTTCTGGCCAGCACAGAGTGCAGGCAGAGGTCATTTGCCTCTGCCTACAAAGTACCATATACACATCACCTAAATATGTATTTGTCCTTCATATGGTACAATTATGTTTATTGCATTAGTGAATGAAAATTTTGCTGGAGTTTAATGTTGCCTGGAGGATGACGATTCAATTTTACAGCAACTGCAGAATGTTTAAATGTTGTTCTGTGTTAAAATTGAATTTGTTTAAGCATCTGTTTTCAGTTTCAGAAGAGGAGATGAAAGATCCAAATGATACAGATTATTTGAGTGAGTTAAACCAGGAATGAGGATGTCAAAGGTCCCTCTTCTCTTCTATGGAGAGCTGTTTTGCTGATTAGGGGAGGGCATTTCTTGAACGTGACCCTTCTATACTATGATCCCACATGCTAAATAGACAGCAGCCATCAGGATTTGGCATTTCCCTCCACACATCAATATTTTATTAAAAAGTTCTTGGAATACTAAATAGCTGTGCAAATCATAGCTGATTTAATGAAATTAAGTGGTTTAAACTGTCCCAACCACTTTTAAAAGAAGCTGCCTTTAATAGGCAACCCACTGTTTTAATGCACTGCCCAAAACTTACTTCCAAAGAGCTGAGTACAGCACTGCTCTATCTTCATTAAGAGAGAACATATGTTGGCAGCCAATTTTTTGTAGTTCCCTTGAGTGGTTCTGTAAGTCAGATTTCACTGATAATTGCTTTAATAAAATCTATTTTAACAGAAAGGGCTTGATTTCACGTGTGGGCTACATTTTTCTGTGTTCTGCCTTATGCGTGCAACAATCTGTACAGGCATTCTCTATATTAATGGGACTGCCCTCCTGGTTAAACAGATGCTTAAACGCTTTATTAGGTCAAGGTCCAATGTCTAGGTATACAGGTAAAATACTTCAAACATATTTAAATTCTGTATGTGAGCAAAACAAGGAATGATTGCCTGAATTTTCAGTCATGCCCATAGGTGTGCATGTACCTATAGACAGAACCTATACTTGAACCCAGATGTAAGTTCTCACTCCTGTGAGAAGGTGAACCTGTGTGTAAACAGATTCACCATCTGTTTATAGACCAATTCTGTAGCTAAAAAAATATTAAATGAACTCTGACTGAGCTTCTGATACGCCGGTAACACACGAATCAACTGTCCACACACATCCTGTTTACCTCTGTGGCATGCTGAGATACAGTGTGAGGTGACAAAGGATTTTAAGTGTCTGTGACTGTTGATCCTGATGAATAAATAAACTTTCAATCTTTCCGTCTGTAATATCTCAAAAAAGAGCTGTAGGCACAGACATAAAAGAACAGTTATTAAATCTAATATCCAAACTTGAGTATAATTTTTGTTTAAGAGAAACAAGGGAGTCTTAACAGCAAGATGAAATCTCTCTGTCAGCTGGCACCTTTTCTAATGGAATGATCAAAGCTTTCTTTTGCCCTTCTTTTCGCCCTCTCATGGCCTGTGAATGAGAAGACAGCCTTCCCATCATAGCTTGCAGTCAGTAGGTGGAGGAAAATAGTTTCAGTCCTCTGCCTAAACCTTTGACATCACAGGATGCAACAGGGAAACTGGGTGAAGCTGAATGTTCCTAAGACAGTGTACAAAAGAAAAAGGAGAGATACATCACAAGACCCTTACTGAAGTTGGACATTCAGGCCCTAATGACTGTCCTTGTAGAGAGCCTGAGATAAAGAAGTGATCATGGGAGGATCTATCTTGCTGGGACGAGGAATTAAGATTGCTGCTAAGATGTTGGAACATGTATTCTCTTTTATTGTGATTCACCATACTGTGGGACCTTTATTGCCTTTTGGTGAGATAATCATAAAGAAACACCCTATGCATCCTCTCTAATCTCCTGTCAATTGCCTGGGGGAGGAATACACCATGATTTACAATCCACAAAGCACATGGGCAGATTAAAGACCTTGATGGAAGCAAATATTCCTTCCTGACACAAATGAAACTGTATTTTACAATTCTTTTTCTTCCAAAGATGTTTCAAAGTCACATACACTTCAGATAAACTGCTTTGTTTCTGAAGAAAGCCTTCAGAGAATTGCTAAAGCGTTATTTTCATAGTTAAAAAGTGTAAATAGCTCATTTATGTTATTACTTACTTTCCCCTGTCCCATTGTTCACAGATCGATGCCTTTCCCCTCTTCCTCCTCTCTTTTGTGATTTACTCTCTCCTAGCCAAATAGGGCTAAATAAACCGTTCCATGCCAAGGTACCCCTTTGGTGAACATATTGTTGGCCTGTAATCTGTTCAAAAGTGGTGAATAGCTGAGGCCCTTTCAAGCAAGCTGCATGAAAATCTCCACTAATGAGCCTATGCCATTAGTAACAAAGAGCCCTGAGGGAGCCATTGTAGTGACTGAACGTATATTATGGATCTCTCTCTGTAATTTAATTCTGGAACTGGGAATCTTAGGTAGCATATGAAGAGCTGAAGAACTGCCCCACCACCCCCGCCTCTCTTGCTCACACTCACACACAGAAGGAAATCAATGGGAGAAATGTCCTTGCAATACTGAATATATGTGCACATTGGCATTTATGAAAACTCATGCTCCCTGTGGGGATGAAGAACGTGGCTTAGAGGAAATTAGAACAGCCTGACATTGGTGCAGTCCCCCACTCTGCAATACAGGTCATGATTGACAGGGTCCTTGTAAATAGAGAATTCAAGAAGGAGGAGGCTGTTAAAATTACATATAGGATGATTGAAATGACATTTAAAATGCCAATTTAAGCAAGAATGCATTTTCTGAATTATGCACTTCATAATGTGCCTTTGCATTTTTGCTGCATTTCCAAGACATTCGTTATAAGCTTTATCCAGTGGCTCATTTAAGGAAATCTGCAAAAGTGGAGTATTTAATATATATAATGGATTTGCATACATAAGAACAGCCTCTCTACAAAGTACTGGAATGCACAACACATTTACATTAATATTGGATTAAATCTCCGCAGAATGCTTTTGTATGTAAATATAGCTGCCATATAAAGCCAAGTGCACAACTGTAAAACAAAAGAGAAAATGTTATTCCATATACTTATAAAACTAATCTACATATCTTCTCAATGTTGAAAGTGCATGCTTCCTAAGCTATGAAATGATAGCAGAAGCAAATAAAAGCTGTAAGAACAAATGAGATTAATTCCAGCAAAGACGTCAGATATTCTTTGTGAGAAAGTTAATCTCTCCTAGACTGGCAACATTTTTTGTTTGTGGTAATTACAATCAGGGCTAACCAAAGCAATTTCGATTTCTGGTAGAGATTAGTTACCTCATTCATATAAAACAAAAAGGATCCTGCATCCACATTTGCATAGAGGTCCATAAATCAGAAAGAAATTTGCAGGGCATATGTTACAGCTTTCATAACAGTTATGCTTCAAAAGGTGATTTTTCAACCCACTGTGCAGGGATTTAGAATTCTAGTGTACCTATCTCACAGTATAGGTTTCTTTTCATTGTTCCACTGGACAAGCTCAGGGGATGCAAATAAGAACTATAGAACATGGAAGCTAACAATTTTGTTTGAACTAACTTACATCTTAGTAGGATTATTTATGTTTAAAGAATTGCACCGAATACCTCTTGATACAGTAGCTGCTGGAAGGGTTTTTTCCAAACTAAATTTTTCATGCTGGAAACACACAGCAAAGGAAGTGATACTCAACACAGTGAGACTTAAAGGAGTCACAGTAGAAACACTTAGCTTGTGTCTTTCCCTCTGCAAAGTTCATGTACCCTTTAGTTGTGTGGATGATGTGATCAGTTCAGATTTAGGTGCATTCTTGATATTAAAGTTATTTAAAGGAAAGAAAATGTAAGCTCTGATTGCAAAATTTTAATGTTGCCCAAAAAGAGTTCTCAAAACCACCACATATCTGGCTGGGCTTCACAGCATTTGGTCTGTTGCCTCAGTCCCTGTGTTGTAATTTGGACTGTAAGATCCTCAAGAGTTTCTTTCCTGACCTTCTCTCTCTTATTCTTGATGTATCTGGCACATTCTGCTGCACAGCTGCCTCTGCTCTGATTCCCCATAGCAAGCTGACACTTGCACAGTGTATAGAGAACAGAGGAAAGGCACTGAAATGCGATGGGCCTGACAGCTTCAGAAGAAACAGCCAAAGAGCATGATTGGAAAGGTTCTTGCCATCTACATCAGGCAAGTATTTTGGAAGCAAAGGCAAGGGGCAGACAGAAGCTGTCAGCTTATACACACAGATATTTGAGATTAGTAACTCATTTGCTTGCTGTTTTTAGTTTAAAAGCTCTTCATGTCAAGTTTTGACAGTACTTTTGAAAGTATTTCAAAAACCACTTCTGTATTTCAGCTTTTTCATCCTTCTTGCTAGAGTGAATAGGAATATCTGATCCTTATAAAGTAAACACACTGAGTAAAGCAATTCACTTAAGATATGCAAAGAGAAACCTCCCACTAAGAGAAGGTTAGTAAAACTCTCTTGTTGGTAGGAAGGATTTTTCACTCTAACATGTGTCTTTTGGATCAAGGCTGCTGTCTGGCATTAAGTCTAATCACTGACAACAGGTATAACATCAACTGGCTATGTTATCGATAACCTGGAAAAAAAGATATTTTTACCTGTTAATATTCCAGGATTTGTTAATTCAATCCTATTTCATTATAAACATATATCATTTATGTCTTAACTATAGAACAACTAACTTATTGCAACGTTTAGAATTATATATTAATAATAAACAGAAGATTGCTTTTACTGGATTTTATTATCCTTTCTTTGGTTGTACTGTACACTTCTTCCTAAGAACTTCGACAGACTACTTTATCAATTAGTTTTCTTAATATTAACTTTGTGATCAGAGGCCCAGATGAAGGTGCCTTCTCGTGATCTCATGATAGATACACCATGAACACATATGAAAATGTAATTCTCTTCTCATAGGGAATGGTGTATAGACATAAGTAAGGAAGGGAGAAGAGAGTAGTAATCAATTACACAGACATTGCATGCATTTTTTTCAGATAATTATGTTTTTCATGTCAGAAAGTAAATATCAAACCTTTGCTCTGCTCTTCTAGACAGTACATGTCATCTCTTTTTTTTTTTGTTATGCCTATTTTGTTCAGGGATGCACCATCACCTCTCAAAATAATAACAGAACTTTTGCTTTATTCCTAATGACATTTATCCAGTTACAACCTTCTCAGAAAAATTCAGTTCTGAGCAAAACAGCATTTGGTACACTGAGTTGATCCTACAGAGAGCAAATTGGGAAGTGAAGACATCGTGTAAACCAAGAATTTATGTCTTTTTTTCCAGTTGTTTGGGAGCAGAAGTCTAGTTTTCACATTTTGTTGTAGGCAAATGGTGAAAGGTCTATGAAGGTTAGATCCTGCACTTTCTGTCAACATTTATCCATGGAAAGAAAATCTGAGACAGTATATGTATTAACCAACTCAGAATTGCTCTGAGGCATGGAATAATCAGTAACAGGTGCTAAGTTAGGAGAAAGACCTGGAAGGAGTAGTACTGAAAAGCTGCACTGCAGCTGAAGTGCCACATATAACAAGAATGCTGATACAAAAGCACAGTAGTAGAAAAAGGAATCCATGTAAAAGTTTGGGCAGAATTGAAATCAGGAGAGTGAAAAGAATTTCCATAGAAATGGATCTAACAAACCTGTCTCTGGGCATTAAATTGAGAAAGTTGTGCAACTCTGTGCAAAAACTTAGCAAAACACCAAGAAACAAGAGTCACCTCAAACCAAGGAAGCTCACGTTAGCTTCTTACAGCAAGAGTCATAGAATTACAGAATCACAGAATTTTTTGGGTTGGAAGTGACCTTAAGGATCATCTCGTTCCAACCCACATGCCACGGGCAGGGACATCTTGCAGTCTTGCTCAAAGCTTCATTCAATCTGGCCTTGAACACTTCCAGCAATGGGACATCCACATCTTCTCTGGGCAACCTGTTCCAGTGTCGCACCACGGTCATAGTGATTTTTTCCCAATATCTAATCTAAACTTATTCTCTTTCAGCTTAATACCAGAAGACCTAAAAAGACATGAAAGTGGCATAAAATCACCCTTCTACTCAGCCACAATTTTGGGATATTTCCCACTACAATACAGTAGTGGGAATCACATTGCAATTGTCATCATTGGGAGATAAAACACTTCAAGTTATGGCACCTCATCACATTACTTTGCTTGTGTCCTTCGGAAGAAAGACTTCTCTCTGTGCTCATTCTTCACTACGCTAAGAAATAAGATAACCCAAAACATCCTAATCCATGTTCCTTTTAGATCATTAAACAAATGCATCAGCTCTTGAATAAATACTATAACTCAATTTGTGTTTGAAATGTTTGGGCAAAACCTGTGAAAGCTCTATCTATTCTATCTCTCTGCTAGTAAAGACAGTAGTTATATAATTGGCCAAGCCCCCCAGATTTGCTTGGTGTGCTTTTTAGTCACATTTTAGTAACTGAGTATACCATTGATTCTCTTGCCTTCTGCTTTCCTTTTATGTGTCTGGTTTCTGAAAATCTGGACAGCCTGCTGAATTCTTTTTCATGCATTCTTTCCCTTATGCATCATGTGGTATATGTTTTCTCAATACAACTCTGTTTTTTGCAGAAGGAGAGAGAAATGTTCAATTTCCTATGTATTGTCTGTAATATGTTAACCCATTTTTAATTCTTTTGTAGACAAATATGATTTATAAGAACATAGAAATAACTCTATTGATTCAGACTAAAAGCTAACCTATTATGTCCTACATCTGACAGTGGCCAATTGCAAAGGATCACCAAGAAAACAAAATGGACAAATAGTGCTCACAGTTGACCTCTTCAGCTTCCAGAAATCAATGTTTCAGGGAATTTCTATCTGTATTATAGCTCATTATTTTTTACCTACCACTTTCTGTAGCCATTCTTTTAATCCAAGCAGATTTTCTCAATGAGTTTCCCAGTTTAACTAATTTTGCTTAAATCTACTAAGGATTCCACCTGATGCCCTTTATTTCTTGAATTGTTCCACTTCTTAACCTTCTTCATGCTTCTCCCTATATTACAACCTGTTTCATGTTCCCCTCAGCTGCCTGTTGTTCAAAATAAAGATTATAGGTCAGTTAACCTCTTCTCTGATGGAAGGAGATTAAATGAACCCCATCACTTGATTACATTTGTTGTCTTTCCTTTCACCTTTTGCAATTCTGCTCCTTTTTCGAATAGGGGGAACTGTATTTCCACTGTGTTGAGGATGTTTGAATGCTTATGTTACAGTTATGTGTTCAATTTTATTCTCTAATCTGTCCCTGCTAATCCATAATGTAGTCTACCTTTTTTTTAAAAAAAAAAAAAAAATTCCTAATGAAAACTGAAAAGAAAAAAAGATATCTTTTTTTCTTTTCAGTTTTCATTAGGAATTTTTTTTTTTTTTTAAAAAAAAAAAAAAAATTCCTAATGAAAACTGAAAAGAACAAAAGATATCTTTTTGGTGAGTAAATACGTATCAGGGAACAGTGCACTGTGTTGACAGAAATGGATTAGTTTTCATGTGCACTCTTTATCACAAATTTACATTAAGAACAACTTTATTGCTTGATATTTTTCTCATTCAAAGCTGTGAGAAGTTAAGCCTTCTGTTAATGTTTGAATTTATTGAAAAGCCAGATGGAAGTAAAGGAGGAACAAAATATCCCTTGCTTGTGCAGGGTTCTTGAATTAAGATCTAAAGTAGCAGTCATTAAATATATCTAGACTGACAGAATGTATGAAATGAAAGATCCCTTTAAATCTGCACCAGACCCTGAGTACATTCATCTGAATATTTCAAATAAGGTCCATACTCAGACTTAGTCTACACAGGATCAAACTTCTTTTCTTACACCATAAAACTCGCAGTCCCATCACCAGTATTTCCTGACTATTTTGTGATTTTTATTTCAGGTCTAGTCTGATATATAATCTGTGATGGCAGCAGTCTTTCAGGTGGTTTTCAACACCTTTGAAAGCCCAGGCCATAATACATGCCTCTTATGTAAAAGCTGTCAGCATTACTGTTAATGACTTTTTCCTAGCAAGTTTTTCTTGAGCTTTTCTGTACCTTTTAAACACAGACCTAAACAGCACAAGTTTGACATTCATTTGCAGACTTCATGGGAAATCCATCCCATTTTGTGCCCAGGGTTTGACTGAGAAATTTTGCTGAAAGAAATAAAACACAGAACTTATTGTATCCCTGGTTTTCTCTGCATGAAACTATAAGTACTAGAAATATAAAATAGAAAAATAGAGACCTTATTCTTACAAAATATGCCATATAACTGTGTTTTCAAAGACCATATAATGTCTGGATAAGCCTTTTGAAAAATGTTACAATTTTTGATACTGAAAAATTTAAATGAATTATTAAATATAAAAAATGCAAATAACAAAATAACTTTCTTAAATTACCTGAGCACTTTCAAAGGGCTAAGCTGTTGTTAAAGCCACAAATTAGTAATTGGGGGGTTATATGGACCCAGAAGATCACGGAAAGATATTCTGTCTTCTCAGCTTCAGGCATACAGAAATGTAGTAATGTGCAACATGGTATCCTCCAGACACATAAGAAAATGAATTCCAAATTTTTTAGGGATATATCTTATTTTAGACCACTCCAGGCCCTACTTTCAAAAAGTCTCATTAGTTTATACTGTCTTGTGCTCTTCGTCTTTGTTTTAAAGGCTGTCTGTGAAATAAGCTATTAGAACCCATAGGGCTATGGAACTGATGGACAGGGGTAGAGCAGTTGATGTCATCAACCTGGACCTGTGCAAAGCGTTCGACACTGTCCCACACCACATCCTGGTCTCTAAATTGGAGAGATTGGATACAGAACTGGCTGGATGGGCACACGCAAAGAGTTGTGGTCAATGGCTCAGTGTCCGGCTGGAGGCCAGTGACGAGTGGTGTCCCTCAGGGATCGGGGTTGGGACCGGTCTTGTCCAACATCTTTGTGGCTGCCATGGACAGTGGGATTGAGTGCGCCCTCAGCAAGTTTGCCGATGACACCAAGCTGTGTGGTTGGGTGGATCCGCTGGAGGGAAGGAATGCCATCCAGAGTGGCTAAAGCCACCACTGCAGAATTCCTGTTCAAATTCACTTTTCGGTGGGTAAACAAAGAGTGAGATCAATGCAGGTGGCACTGTTTCAAAACTTACTGTGCCCCACACAGGACAAGCATAAAGTTTCCCTCCTTACTTTTTGGCTCTGGGAGTAGAGGACAAACGTTCATGCGCCGCTGCCCTGCTGCCCGGCCAAGGCCACCACTGCAGAATTCCCATTCAAATGGACTTTCAGGTGGGAAAGCAAAGAGCGAGAGCAATGCGGCTTGCACCGTTTGAAAGCTTACTGTGCCCTGCAAAGCTGAACTGCTGAACTACTACCATAAATGGCTGCAATCCAACAATACTGAAAAAGTTTACTGTATTAAGGAACCTATGATTTGCACTCATTTTTTAACGTTATGTTCTAATTCTTTTTGCTAACCTCACTGCCACAGTTTATTTCAAATAAAGAAAAACCTTGCTTTTTTCCAGGCAATTTATTCGTTTTGGTCATACTTCTACACTGCCAAGTCTTTCCATAGGTTTCTGAATCTCAGAAGTTTCTTAATTTGCAGCTAATCTTGCCTACATGTCTCTCAGACGTTGTAGTCATATTTATCTTCCATTTAACTGAAGCAGTGCAAACAGGAACTGTCACACCCACCAATAAATCTAGCCATAATTATGTTAACAAACCTGGAACATAGCTTCTTGCCTAGGAAGATTCTTCATCCTTTCGTTTTCATTTTTTATTCTCCCCCCTCCTTTTTCTGCTAACTTCTCTCCCTTTGGGCAAATTACTGACAAGAATCTCCAGAAATCATTATGAAGATGAGCAACATGTCATTTCTTCCTCAAAAGCCACAGAACTCTCAAAAGGTTTGCAATGAAGTTTAAACCTACTTATGCCTGTGATTAGAAATTAGAGATTAATAAGGATTGGCATGAACATTTCACAAAGAATCTGTAATTATAGCTGCACAAATGAACAGGGGAAAAATACAAAGGAACTATGATGCCACTCAGACATCTCCTTTTTTTATGAAGTTAATGAAATGTTTCCAATTTCATTTTCTGGGGCTGATCAAGAAAGTATTCTGCTGGAAAGAAACCAATGATGGCAAATATGCAAGATTTCTAATACAATATTTGCATTTTGACAGTCACACATTCTCCATTCTGATTGTGTGCATTTTTTGCCTGTTATATAGTTGCAGTCAAAAGAAGATGTTATTAAACATGAAAAGGCCAAAATGTATGAGTAATAGCTACTTCTACAATATAATTCATTAAGTGAACAAAAGCAACCTTTATAACTCTGTGACACAGAGAGAACAACACTGTATATATATATGACATAACTACTTTTTCATTTTTTGATATATCTTCATATTCAGTGTCCTTCACAAGACTTCCATCAGACTTTAACTCAGCTACAGTTGTTTGACTTCATACATTTGCCACACAGTATCCAGTCAGTAGTCTTCAATGTGAACACAAATAACCCTTTACATCCCTAACCCCTATCAGTCCGTTGACTGCAAGGATAGAATGCCAGTGAGGATTAGCAATGATAAATAACATTTTCCACACACTGATTTCAAAGTGAATAATGAAAGAATATGGAAGGGGAAACTAGGAAAAGCTACTCACATTATTTGCTCTAAGCCTTACTGTGTCTAAGCAGGTAAATATGGTTACAGCCTAAGAAGTACTCTTATGATCAGGCTCAAGTTCTCCGTTTAAGTGACTACAGCTCACTATATCCATGCTATCCTTTGGAGCAGAAATCAGTGTAAACCATTGAGCCTTGTGCCTGGGTTTTCTGACCTGGAGAGACAGATAGCTTTCATCAGTTTAGACCCAACATGACAGCTAACGTGTAGATTTTCCTGAAGAGTGATCTCAATGCAGTCAACTGAAGTCTGCCAATATAACCTTATGTTAAAAGCCTGTTTCAAACAAAAAAGAATACCAAAATCCAACCCAAAAATCCCCAAACCTACAAAAAACAAAACCTGCAAAAAAAAAAAAAAAAAAAAAAAAAANNNAAAAAAAAAAAAATAACAAAATCAAAAAAAAAAATCCCCAAACCTACAAAAAACAAAACATGCAAAAAAAAAAAAAAAAAAAAAAAAAAAAAAAAAAAAAACAAAAAAAAAAAAAAAAAAAAAAAAAAAAAAAAAAAAAAAAAAAAAAAAAACCAAACCAAAACCTAATAAAAAAATTGTGATTGGAAAATGAAACATAATATTATTGGAATATTTGACTAGCGATAAAAATTTAGTGCTAGATACCCAACCATCTAATACTGCTTACTACAGGCCACTGAAATTAATAACATAATGGCTTACGGTTAATAAAATATTGATACTGTTAAGAGACAAATTACTGCCAAAAGAAAAGTGATTTGTTTTACAAACACACCTTGTGTAATAGTTTACATATTAGGTAGAACAAAAACTTATTCAGTGTCAAAAGACTGACACCTTAATATATTTTCTCCCTTGGGACAATTGTGAATGAATTTTCAGCTATTCCTACTTGTCTTTTTCAAAGTAGCAGCACCACTTTTATTACTTTTTATAATTCCAGAGGGAATTGCTTCTTATTTTGATTGTATATATTTATTAAACCATTTTTTTATGGTTATGAGAATTATCTTCTTGATAGCAAAGTATGACCTTTAATGAAAGCTACACAGGCAGCCTTCTTGGCTGTGTTATGTCCTTCCTTTTCCTCCTTCCTTCCTTCCTTCCTTCCTTCCTTCCTTCCTTCCTTCCTTCCTCTATTAAACTTGTATTAATTATATAGTTGATTCTATAATTCTATATTTGTAATTAATAATATATTTACAATTATATTAATAATTATATAATGCTATCTAATTTTAATCTGATTTATTTCATGCCATATGGATACACATGTTAAATAAGAAAAAAAACCAACAAACAATCCAAAATGACAGAAAAATGGTCAAAACAAACAGGGTAGGATATTTGATCGATAAAAAGGATAATCTGCCAGAACTCATCAATATTCTGTTAAGAAATCCTGTAGCATGGCATGTCAGAAACTCATTAAAATGAACAAGTCTCTTTGCAGGCTTGCCAGTCCATCCATGCACTCTAGACTGCACGATCGATAAGCAATGAACGCTTCTAAAATGACACTATCAGCAAGGGAAGTATTTGTACTAATGAAGAACAGAGGGGACTTAGCAAAGGAAATACTCATACTGTGTCGTGGTTTAAAGCCAGCCACGCAGCTCGTTCACTCACTCAACCCCCCCTTTCTTGCCCTCCCCTGCTTCCAGAGGGATGGGGAGGAGAATCAAAAGAATGCAACTCTCAGTTACCTCCTGGGCATGCCGTGCTATGCTATGGAATACCTCTTTGGTCAGTTTGGGTCAGGTGTCCTGTCTCTGCTTCCTCCTGGCCTCCCCTCCTCCCTGGCAGAGCATGAGGCTCACAAAGTCCTTGCTCAGAACAAAACATCTGAGCAGTAACTAAAAAAATTCCTGTTATCAGTTTTGTTCCCAACTGAAAGTCAAAACACAGCTGCACCAGCCACTATGAAGAAGAAATGACTGCTACTGCTGAACCCAGGATATACTGTTACTGCATGTTAGATTAAAATTCGTAAAGGAACTGAACCTGGGTCTGGGCTGTTGCTGTTTGAGGAGTATTAGATATAAGAGCCCAAGAAAAATTTAGTAACTGCTAAAGAAGAAACTTAACTGCATATGCACCCTGTGAGTTTATTACTGTGCTAACTCATTAAGAGAGACTTTTGATATTAACAGCTTTTCTTATTTTCTTGAACTAGAACCCTTTTTTTTTAGCACTATCTGAGGTCTTTTTTCTGGCATAAATTCTGATTAGTCTTGAGACTATCCACACATGCAATAAAAAGAGCTGACCCTATACAGAAAACATAAACAATGACCTTAACAAATTGAACCCAATAAAATTGCTTCAGCAGCATGAGTGTGTGGGCAATCATCTATAAGTAAAAGACTTGAGCACTGGAACAGGTTGCCCAGGGGGGTTGTGGAGTCTCCTACGCTGGAGATATTCAAGGCCCGCCTGGACAAGCTCCTGTGTGCNTGCTTCAGCAGCATGAGTGTGTGGGCAATCATCTATAAGTAAAAGACTTGAGCACTGGAACAGGTTGCCCAGGGGGGTTGTGGAGTCTCCTACGCTGGAGATATTCAAGGCCCGCCTGGACAAGCTCCTGTGTGCTGTAATTTAGGTTACCCTGCTCTCACAGGGGGGTTGGACTGGATGAGCTTTCGAGGTCCCTTCCAACCCTTAGGATTCTGTGATTCTGTGACTCTTACCTAGAAAGTGGTATAACCTCTTTTACTCACTTGTGGTTGCTATATATTTACTGTACCAAAGCTCTTTTACTATAAAATGGTGGCGACTAGCATCACCATAGAGATGAGCATCTGCTTTGTGGTGAAGCATTTCTCATTTCTCATTGTATGTCCTGCTGCTTTAAGGCTGTATCCCCGTATTTCAAAGTCCATTAAAAAAAACTTCATGTTCACAGATTGTAGATGACTTTCATCTAGAGTAAATTAATCTGTAGAAAATATTATGGAGGATTTACCAGAAACATTCAGTGACTTTTTCAGGCAGAACTGGCATATATTTGTGCTGATTTATTTTAATTCAGTCATGGATATTTGCCTTCATTCTTAGCAGAATCTCAGTTGTGGTGTGGGTTTTGTTTATTTGCTTTTGTTGCTGATGTTTATTCTTGATATTAGCAGGTGATGATGCCTGGTCAGAAAGCTAGTATCATGTGAAAGATTTTCAAGGTGAATACCAAAGTTAGTAGAGTTCTTGGAATTTAAGTTTATGCAGCCCTTGTGCTCAATGCATTGCTGTTTGGGGCGTTTTGCACCCACTAAGAAAATGACTTTGCTTAGCAATCTCCACAATTATCTTGGTCATTTAAAACTTACTTTCTGTCCATGCTTAAAACTGTGAACTCAGAGAAGAATTGACATCAGTTCCAAAAATCCTATTTTTCTCCATGGGAAATCCTGTAGAATGTTCTCATGTTCAAACTGGGTAAAAGCACTGCCATTCAAGTAATGGGCAGTGCATTTCTTTTAGTGGAAAATACTTTGGGTGCCTATTGCTTTGGGAAACAAGCAGAGAAGTCACAACTGAGAATCAGACAGTACTGCTGTGAAGAGTCTGTTTTGCACTTCCCTTTTTCTTTCTCAAAACTACTAGAGGGATGAAGTTTTTGGCAAATAATGGATGTCAGTTTTAACAAGAGTTGTGAGATTTTACTGCAAGCCTGTGTCACATCAGCAAAGATGTGAAGTACAGCACTTAACAATCAAGTTTCCATTAGTTCCTCAAAACAATGCTAGAAATATGAACAGACAAAGAAAAATAATCCTTGAATGAAGAAAACAGGTGTTTTAAAAGATAGGTGCTAGAAAATAGAGAAGTTCATTACTAGCAAATATTAGTGCTTTCTTTTTGTGTTTTCTAAGGTGCAGTACCTTCAATTGACCATTGACTGATTTCTTTACAGACTTTGCAGAAATATGAGGATCTGAAATCAGAGGATATCTGAAACTGCTGTATGGGCCATATCTGTAAAACTGCTGTATGGGCCATATCTGTAAAACTGCTGTATGGGCCATATCTGTAAAACTGCTGTATGGGCCATATCTGTAAAACTGCATGAAGGAACATTAAGGGTGAAAATGTTGTATGTTTCTCTATTTTCAACAAGAACTGCTCATGTCAACACAATGTACTGTGTACTGCAACTGAAAGAATGCAGACTTACAGAAGTTGCTTCTGATTTTATGTTTTCTGATATCAGAGAAAGAATATGGGGTGTTTGCTTAAATCATCCAAAGAGGAATATTGGCTAGTAAGTAGCCCTCTGATATGTCTACACTGAACTTTGCACTCTAACAGTGAGTTACTCAAACTAGCTGTGTTATATATGCCTCAGTTGAACCCTGGGCTTCATATAATAGTCTACAGAGACCTTTACACCACTTAGTTTACTGAATTCCACCACACTGTATATCTTGAGTCAAGCAACACAGTAGACAAAGATTTATGACTGATAGTCTGTGTAGCCTTCAGCAAGTTTTTTGTAGTTTGTAGGGCAAAAACAACCCTTTTGTTCTGAGTGACATAAAAAAAATAAAGAATTACAATCTTAACTGGTAGGAATTGTTTTAACAGTTTAACAATAATAATTAGATGCACTGATATATTTATTTATACAAACTTGTAATACACTCTTCAAATGTGAATTGTGCGGCTCGTTAGTTTGTTTGCCTTGTATTCGCTCCTTCTGACAACTGCAGATGTTTTGTTATTTTCTAATTGTGACTGTATAAATTTGCAAACATAAAACCCGCTCAGTTTTAGACAACTGTTTGTTTCTAAGTTCATAAATGTACAGACTTCTAGCTCTGCAGTTCATTTTTTCACAGCTTAAGTAATTCTGTGCTATTTGCTTGCTCGACCCTCAGGGAAACCTGAATTAAATCAGTGGCTTCCACAGAAAATTACCTGGGATGGTAAGAGATGGGTGTTGTGCTTGTAGGTAAGGTTGTGAAAATATTTCTGTCGCTTTGGTGTGCCCTGGTGAATCTCATTTAAGATGAACAGAAATCTACGGCTTCTGGAGTGGCTGCTGTAGGCTTGGAGAGAAAGTGTAATCTCTCTTATAACACTCTGTTGGGCACACTTAAATCTGGTATGCATCTCTCAGTCACAGTGGTGTGTTTTGCTGTATTGATATACTCCCAACGGGACATAATTTTTATTACCAGCTAACCTTAAACTCAAGCAAAACAATGATAAGCAGAAATTTATTACCCATCCATTCATTACCTATCCCTGTCTTGTTAATGACAGTGGCATGCAGTTAAAAGCCTTTTTTATCTTATTTTTTTCTCTCAGATACAACACATTTTATTACATTTTAAGGAAATGTTAATTATATTTATTTTGTTACTTCTGGAGATATAGCTTGATATTATTAAGAAGTTGTTTTATAGTACCATCATATGCTCTATTATTTCAACTCAGAACTGATTCTTAAAAATAGACCTTACTCCTCAACCTTCTGCTTTGACCAGTGCATGTTGTTAGATGATGCTTATCTGATGTATATCAAAGTTTTGACACCAAATATGGACTCGGTAGCTAACAACTTAAAGAAAAAATAATAAAAATAAATGCAACTCCAAAATAAAATTCTCTCTTCAGTTAAACTGTGACCTCTGCAGACTTTAAATAGGAAGCCGTTTGAGCCTGATCTTGACCCTGACTTGGGCCTTGTTTAGCGTTCAGATGTAACTTCATAACGTTAACTTGAAAAAGCCATTTGGAGTCAGATTCATACGTATGTACTCCAGAAATGTGTTTTTTTTCCTGAATTATATTCAGGCCTCACTCACAAAGAGGGCCACACACAAAGGAGCAGTGATTAAAAACATTAAAAATGTGGAAGTTTCTCGTGAGAGAATGGAATATTTCACATAAAGAAAGACAGAGCTTGATGAAATACTAAGTTCTTTTGTATCTTTACTCATTCATGTGGCATAAAATTAAGAACAAAAGGGACATCCTGATTAATGACCTCTGCTAATCATTCCAGTAGAATACACAGAGACACTTCTTATTTGATTCCACTACCAAATTAAGTTTGCGTTAATCATAAATGTCACTTGCACACAAATCACACATAAATATTCAGAGAGATCTATATTTTATCAGTTATAACAGAATGTTTGGCAGGCAGAGTGGGTTTAAACAAGCAATTAGTGACTATGTTATTAAACATTTTAAACAAATGTGATGCATGAAACCCAAATTAGAGGAGTTCAAAGAAATTTAGCAGAGTCTTGATTACACAGGTGCCTGAGCTGGAGGCAGATTTGCCATGTATAAAAAAAAAGGAATATGCATTAGACCCTAACATGCCACAGAATTTTCTTGCCTTACTTTTCTTTTAATCCTTTTGATAAAGACTTTTGAAAACTTCCCCTGGCAAATCACACAAAAGCAATTTCTGAGAGCCTTTTACTTAGACCTGAATTTGTATTAGCTTTATTTATGCCTTCTCTGGTTTGCATTGCTGTAAGTTGCCACTTCTGCATTCCTGTTTATAACCATACAAGTTCATAGAAAATTAGTTTAAAACTGTCCAAAAAATACTTCTATTGGAATTAATATATATTTTTAATTTCACTTTTCATTATTCACCGAAAATCTGCTTTCATGTTAATTTATTGTGGCACACTGTAAACAAGAGGGAGTGATTTTTTGTATTCTGACTCCCATCTACCCATGCTTTCTTCTTTCAATAGTGCTATTGTATAATAAGGCTTAATGGATATCTGTTGCTACATAGTGTGAATAGGGGCTACAAAGCTTCATGTTCTCAGTTACCTGAACAAACTCCAAAGAAATGGACATGCACAAATAGAAAGAAGTTGACTCTGGAAGTGTAAAATAAAACGAAGAAGTTAGTATGCAAGTATTCAACCCTGAGCACTTTACAGTTTAACTGTCTCAACTTTACAGCTGAGATCAATGCAATAGTGTATACAACAGGAAGTTCTTCGACTCTGTATGGACTGAATATTTAGGTGCTTAATCTGGAGATGAAATACTAATTTCTTTTTAAACCTGAGAGGCTTTGGGTGATGAGGCAGGTACTATAGATCACTTTTGTCTCTTTGTGTACAGAGTATGTATTTGGAAAAATACACTGGATGCTGGATATCAAGGGTTTATTAACAGAAAGAGGATAATAAGGCTTACAGAAAGTGTGGACAGAAGTACAGTTACTTCTGTTACGGTAGAACATCACATATGGTTAACACTTCTATTCAGTTCTAAGTTAATTTCTTTAAAACTAATATTAACCTCAGCCTGGGGCATTTCCTAGGGATTAATCATCGGCTGGGGTTTATAGCCCAAAGCATAGCTTTGAGCTATCAGCTCCTCCTAGGCATTCATTAATCTCCTAGCAGTGCCTCAATGTGTTTTGCTTAATTAACATTGGAATAAATATGGTAGTTTAGAGCTATTTCAGTATCAAAATTGAGTAAAACTTCCTCCTTTCGCCTCCTGACTTCGGAGACATTTATGTCTTTCTAAATCTAAGAGTCTACAAGCTGTAATGTAGTCTGGCTCTTATATACTGATAAGCACTTGCTTCATACTTGTATTTCATCAACACATTTCCCCTTCTAGGCCAAAGGCTGGAGAGAGGCAATAAGATTCTAAAAGCATATATGGTCTGGCTAACCAGGAGCAATATTCTGAGATTCAGTATCACTGCTCTTATGCTCGTTTCTTTAGTATGTGATGAAGACAGTCTTCATATTTCTTATCAGTTAAGGAAAATGCAAAAATAGTCTTGCATCTGACAGCATTCCATGCTTAAAATAAAGATGTAATCAGTAGTGCAAATGAACGTGTGGGATGCTAGCTGGTTTTCAGTTCTGAAAATGAATGAATTTGGCTTCTACAGTCCAGCTCCTTGGTCAAATCTGATAGGTTAAATGTCTTGGTAAACTTCTCCAACATTTCATTTAAATCAAAAAACAAAACAAAACAAAACAAAACCAAACCAAACCAAACCCCAAAACCAACTCATAAATTAAATGAAAACTTTACTGCTTCCTTCCTTTGCTATTATTTACAGAAAGTGAATGTACGAATAATTAAACTTCCATCTGTGGAAATTCAGTTCAGCCAGGAAGTGACAGAATTGAAGAATACTGACTGGGGAAGAACACTGAGAAATAATTGCGATTCACAAGCCTGGTTTAGACAGATTTTTATCAATTTAACTCTTTTTGGCTCATGCTCATCTTAGCACTGTTGTCTAATAGCTTTAACATGTGTGTTTGTTCTTTTTCCTGTTATTTTGGTTATTATTACACAGTATCTCAGAGCTCAGTTTATGGATTGGGAGCAGTTGTATGCCAGATACTCACCAGTACAGAAAAAAAAGACCCTTCCTGCTTACTAAAACAACCTACGAGATAAGGCAAAAAAAAATACAGGAGTATACTGAAGAGAAAGTAGGCAATATGATACTTGACCGTTTAACTATTATTGAAGTTTTTTAGCAGCATTATAAATTCAGTTCTTCTAGTAAAAACTGGAGAGCACATAATGATTTTCCTTCTGAATACAGAGGGAGGGGCAGCATGAAAAATAGTAAGATGTTTTCATAAATTCATGAAATATAATAATTGCTTGAGCTTCTGTTTGTTGTAGTTTTTATTCAGTTCTAATGCTAACATAAATTCATAGTGGCCATGAAGGGACTATTAAGCATAACTGGGAGCCACCCAAAAAGTTTGTTAGTCTCTTCTTACACATTGGTACTATAAATGGTTCAAAGTTATTAATGTGCATTGGAAGAACGTAGTTGATTTTGCTCATGTCAATGGACCTTGAAATCTGTCTCAATAAGGATGTGGATGATAAAAATTAATAATAGCAGAGGCATCATTAAAATAATAATTCATTCATATTTCCCCTCATTTATCAGATTAACATAATGAAAATAAATTCCAAGTAATTGTCTCCCACATCTACTTAGCTTGAAAACTTGAAAATGGCTTGTTTGCTTGTTATGTAGCCTATAAAATTTTACCTCTGCCACAAATCTTGCTTCATTAAAAAAAGAGACGTTTTAGTGATCATTAAGCCAAAATTTATCTCAAAGTGCATAACATTCTAGTTCAGGCCAAAATTGGTATTAAGCATCTATAAATAATAGGAGAAATGCAAACTTCTACATGGGCAATTCAGGGATCTTTTCTCATTTGTTATTTCACTGTAAATAATTCCCCAAAGACTATTATAAAGGCACAACCTACATAAAACATTGCATACGTTTCCACAGTGACCAGCCATATTTTTCTGCAGAATGTTTTGTGTGTGAATGTTTACAAGTGTTTCTCCTGCATTTGCAGACCAGACACATCAATAAAAGGTCATTCTGAAGAATCATGCCAAAGTCTGAGCTTGTTTGCTAGAAGAATGTGCTAGTAGTTCATAAAATTATCTGTACATGTTTGGGTTTTTTTTTTTACAAAAAGTATTAATGTGAACTATAAAAATAGGAATAAGAAAACTGGGGTATAGTCTCAAATAGTTATTGTTCTGGGTTTAGCAGTAGCAGTCAATTTTTCTCCTTCTTAGTAGCTGGTGCAGCACTGTGTTTTGACTTTCAGCCTGGGAACAGAGCTGATAATACTGGTGTTTACTCTGACCAAAGACTTCGTGAGTCTCATGCTCTGCCAGGAAGGAGGGGAGGCCGGGAGGAAGCAGGGACAGGACACCTGACGCAAGCTGACCAAAGAGGTATTCCATACCACAGCACGTCATGCCCAGGATGTAACTGAGAGTTATTCACAAGGGTTAGGGCACTTGGGAGTTGGACTAGATATCAGTTGGTGCTTGGTCAGGTGGGTTGGGGTGAGTTATATGTCAGTGGGTGGTGAGGTGTTGTATTCTCTTCCCTTGTTATTTCCTTTATCAATATTATTATTGGTGGTAGCAGCAGTGATTTGTGTTATACCTTAGTTCCTAAACTGTTTTTATCTCAACCTGTGGGAGTCCCATTCTTTTGATTCTCCTCCCCATCCCTCTGGGAGCAGGGGGAGGGCAAAAAAGAGGGGGGTTGAGTGAATGAATGAGCTGCATGGCTGGGTTTAAACCATGACACGTATGAATACCTAAGGGTATATTCTAGAAGCTTTATATTTTACCAGAACTGTACCAGACTAACACAGCTGTGCAAAAAAATGACCAAAATAATAGCTTAACAATAGACTGCACTCAGAATACTGTATAGCAGTGCTTTAGTGAACAAGTAGCTGCATTTGTGCTGTCTGATACATCTAAATTATTAGTTTGAAGCAGTCAAAACTTTTCTTTTTGACTGAAGCAATATTTAGTTAGAGTTCTGATGTGTTGAATGTTATATTGGGAGCTAAGAGAGATACTGAAAAGCATACCTTGGCTTAGATGAATATTATAAGTGAATTCTGAGAGACATTTACCTTGGTTATCAATAGAATTTTTATATTCTAAGTTAAAGAAGAAGAAGGCCACATTTTTGAGGCATTTTAGAGCCGAATAATGTATACTACCAGAATGTAGCTGAAAGCAAGATCCCTACCATTCCCAGTCAAGGTAGTTATGGTTACAGTCTAGTCTCCAGGCAGGTCTCTTACAAACCCTCCTGTAGATGCATGTACACATATTTTACAGATTAAAGAGCAAAACAAAAGCAAGCAAGCAGGACAGTGGGTGCATAATCCTGAAAATAAATCAGTATGACACAGAAGCAATGATGTGCAGGTTATCCTCACTTCTTAAATGGATGATCTTCATTGTTTTGCAATAGTTTTTGCAATACATTCTATGGATAACACACAAATCTTGTGGAGCTAATCTGGATAGAGTTATAACTAAACTTTTCTGGCCTTCAGGCACCTTAGTCTTGTCAGTCTCCTGCTGTTTGCTATCAATGTTCAATCTGCATTACTTCTGTAGCCCACGAGAACATTTTAGTATTCAGTATTGTGCCTTTTTATTCCATCTTCAAAGGTTTTTCATTTATGTAGCTAGTCTGTACTGTAAGTGGTTGATAACACAACTTTCCTTGTCTCAGATGGTTTTTTTTTCATGTATAATAGAGGATCACCAATAAGCAACACTGTAGCTATTACCTGTTAGTATTTCCATATTAAATTCCTATATTCAGTTTTTAATAACAGCTGTAAAAATCTCAGGGTTGAAAGCTGACATTGAAAATGAGTCAATAGGAAAAAAAAAGATGTTAGTTTCTCTAAAAATACATTATAACCAGGGCCACTCTACAGGTTGATATTTGTTTTCTGAATGCCTTTTTTGCTGAAGTGCATCTGGGAAAGTTTATATCCAAATTGTCCCTTGAGCATTTTATAGAACTTCTAAGTTATATTTAATGTTGTTAGAAGACATTATGCATATAATTTGTTTTCTAAGTGGAATGAAAAATGATTAGTCATCAAATGATGAATACATCATTTAGAATATTATCCTTGGTAGCTTTATATATCAATTAAATCTTAGAATGTGGTGGTTTGCTTGTATATAACACACATATACATGCAAAGAGGGTGGTTCCTTAAAAAGTTAGCATTTATTAAAGGTAGATGTGTCGCTATAGCTCAATAAAATAAATCAACTTTTTTATATAGAAGAAAATATTGTGGCATCCCTGAATTCACAGTGATAACACTGACTTTTCACTGGTGAAACCCTAGTGATACTGCAAACAATCTGCTGAGGACAAACAAGGTAAGCAAGACGGAAATGAAAGGAGAGCTAAACCTTTTTTTCTAGTCAATAAAGCCTAAATTACTAGTAGAGGAATGAGAGTTTCAGGGAGGCAGTGAAAAAGTATTCCACCTTCTTCTTATCTCTGATTAATCATTAAGGTTTGCATCAGCTGTTGCAATTTGTGAGAATAAACAATGCTTTATAGTTTAGTGCTTTAATTAAAACAAGAATGCAAACACTAATCAAACATCAGATTGAAAGATTATAGGCTTCAAACTAAATAAAAAGACAGATAAATACATAATGTTACTTACTTTATATTACTCTTGAAAACTAGAAGGCACTGAGATAGCTTCTTTCCATCTATTCCTTTCCTTCTTTGTCAGAAAGGTGTTTTGAAGTTAGATTTTTTTTTCAGGTCATTCAAGAAATAAGTTTCCAGGCTCATTTTAGGACATGAATCAAAATGAGTGCTCCAAGAGGCAAGGTTGGACAGAGCCTTGAGCAATCTTGTCTACTGGGAGGTGTCCCTGCCTTTGTCAGGGGGATTGAAACTAGGTGATCTTAAGGTACTTTCCAACACAAACCATTCTAATATTCTATGATTCTAAGAGATTTCATTTTAGTGAAATCCGTTTCTGGTAAAGAAACTATTACTCTAACACCGAGGGGAAGGTTGGGGATGGAGAGGGGGAGAGTATCTATTCTATAAAACACATAAAAAATGGAATGACCAGCCATTAAAAAGAGAAGTAGTTTATTCTGCAAATGTCAGAGCAGTAAACTTTGATATTAGTGAATTAACATTTCCACCCATATGTTTCTTTCCCACAACATTCTGGTATGCTGGCATCCACAGACTCTTGTTTATGATGTGACTCTCAGTGAGTTTGCTTCCTTCAAAGTGGCACTGCCTGGATTTATTCCAGATAAAGCAGAAAAGCAGACCTTACAGGGACCCTGAGCAGAGCAGCTCCTAAGTGCCAGGCCTTTGCCCAAAGGATACTGATGTGTGATTTTGATCCAATTCTGCACAAACTTGGAAGAAATTGGACATGTCATTGACATAGTGGGTTTCCTGTAATCCACCATGGGATTCTCCTTCATGTTGTTTCCTGAATCTTTGATGTAAACAACATAGGGGCAGCTTCAATCTATGATTTTGCAGATAAACTTTGAAACTGCATTTCCAGTGTCAAAATGAAGCCACATAGCATGAAAAAATGGGTTCATTTCACATTCACATTTTTATTTTGAGAAACGTTTCATTTATACAAATAGCAGCTTGGGCTGCTCCCTCGTGTGCTCTTGAATGCTTTTGTGTGGGATTTTTTTAAGTTCCTGATAAAATGTGTCTGAAACAAGGGTGAGTCAAAGGATCACATCTAAAAGGGCACAATAATGTTAACAGCCTATCAGGAACTTAACTACGTGACAGCTCGGAAAGCAAACACAAAGCTGCCAATATGATCTGGGGAGTCAGCCAAGAAGACAGATGCTACCACAAAAATATATCCTCTGCTGTTTGGCATTTTGGAGTCTCATGGGTACCATTGAAAGACAAAGAGATCCAGTATATGTTATAGAACAATATGCTAGGCCTCAAGCACCTCTACTCTTCAGGACAATTTAATGTTTTGTAGCTGTGTCAAAAGCAAAAAAAAAGAAAGAAAGAAAAGGAAAAGTACATGAAAAATAAAAGCAGTTTTCCAATTCATCTTCTTTTTTATATTAAATTTGGGGATCGGAGAAATTCAGGTGTAGCTCAGTATCCTGGGGTGGGAAATCAGATAAACAAAAAGCACAATTTCATTAGCTCTAACTTCCAATAGTAATTTTTGAATGAGCTTGCAGCTGTCTGAGTCAGATAGATTTAAAAATCATAGAATTGCTTAGCAAAGGGTCCTGCAAAGAAAAACAAATCTAATCAATATTATTTACCTTGTATTTATTTTTGAGAGATAAGACCAGGAATAGATATTTAAAGGTTCCTAAGATTGACCTTGATCTGTGTTATTTGTTTCTTCAAATTTCATTCTCCCTTTATTTTAAGGTTTGTTTCATGTAATGTATTTCTCCTGCTTAACATTGAATTGCATCAATAACTATAGTAGCTAGAGAATTTTCTCATTTTCTCCAGATACTTATTTTCTTAAAATTAGTATTGATGTACTCTTAAAGAGCTGATGCATTGTATTTTAGAGGTGAATTTTGTTCAGAAATTAGCAGAATTTACCACAGAAGTATCTTTAAAACTCCTTTAAATTTATGGAATAAAAGGATATATATAGGCATGTATCTGAGATTATTGACAATATGTTGAAAGAACACTTGGGAGTTATGAACCAGTTCAGACAAAACAAGTCAGTTTATGAGTCCACAAGACCTACTATCCCATTTTGGTTTAAAATGTCTTACATCACTATGCCTCCAATTGTCATCTTTTCGTTTGAAGTGGATAATGGAATTTTTTCCATTGGTTTTGTGTGAAGTTTATTATTATGGTAGCTCATTTTCATTTGATTACATTATTTAAGAAGTCCAAAGATAGCTTTAATCAGCTTTTAATAATTTCTGTGTAATATTTGTTCTTTAAGCAAAGGGAGCTTCTATGAGTTTTAGCTACACGATGAACTGAATCAACTAGAACCAGAAGCTGGGAATGAGAGCCCAAATATTGCCTTTGCTTGTTATGTGGCATAAAACTTGTTTCCAAACCCAAATATTCTCTTTTAGCAGACTGTTCTTCCCAGATAACTGCCAGATTCCTCAGAACACCCAAATTAGAGTTCAGACCAGATTTCTAACTGCCAAAGTGTAAGACATTGAAAGAAGCAGTGATGCTTTGAAAGAAAAATCTTTACTTTTCAACAAAGATTTCCTTCAAATCTCCTCCACCACATAAGGTTTTCTGTCATCTAAAATGACTGAAAATAATGCTGGATCAAGAAAAGTATGAATCCAGAAACTGAGTTCAAAGGTCGCATTAAAAACAGTTACAGAAAACTGTGGCATATCCCACTGTGAATAGTGACTTGCACAAAATATGTTCTGTTACAGTTGAACATCAGCCTGTTACAATTTAAATCTCTTCATTATATTGGCAGCTTTCTCTTCCTCATTCCATTCTCTTAACCTTGAAAGAAATTATATGATTTGACACAATTTTCCTAAATTGCACAATTCAGCTATCATGCAAAGTCAAGCTCCCAGTGTACATTTTAGTTTAACTTACTAATGCTGTTAAAATATGGAACTGAGGGAAGCAAAGTTAGTGAGGAAAGGAAGATTGAGCAGGATATGGAATTTTATTGAAGTAAGCAATTAAATAAATAATTATTTATCTAAGAGTGTAGAATCTAAGGAGCTTGTTACTGTTTAAGAGTCTGGTTTATGAGTGTCTTTAAAGAAGCATTGCTTTCCTGAGCTGACTGGATATATTTAGAAAACCATAGCATTTTAATATTCTCCAAGGCTGAAGAAAACCGACAGGCTTTTTTCAAGGTTTAGTGTGTTAGAAAAGTGTCTATGACCAACATGAGAAAACAGCCTTTTCATGCTTTTCAGTGTTCAAAATATATTCAAATGTAAAAATCCAATAATTTAATTGCAATAAGAAACTCACTGATGTGTGTTTATCTTTCTTTTGCACACAGGGATTTTCTAAAAATCACCTTATGGAAAAGTAGTTCTATGTGCTAAAATCCAAACTCAATGGAGCACTCCATATAAAAGTTATTAAAATCAAATGGTTCCTTTAAACTTTAAATTCAGACTCAAAGCACCAACTAATCCAAAAGGAAATTAAGTGAAATGCCCTTCTGGAAACTGAAAAAACATTGCACTTAGGGAGAATCCTGAATGATGAGCCAAACTGAAAACAATGAAACTCCATGGAAAATATCTATTTTGACAACATGTCCACACGCATGTGTGCACATATCCAAACAATAGACACGCAGATTGATCAATTACTGCAAAAGAGCACACTTTAAAAATCATGTGAGCACCTTCCAGCCTCTTTTTTATCGACTTGTCTAAATTCAACAACAAATATCACCTTTAAACTTTTTGTTTATTGATATTTTCTCATTGTACAAAAAAATAAATGTCAAACCTTTAACAGAGGAATCATATTACCAATCCTGATTTATGTTTTCTAAGCCCAAGGTCAAGTGTTAGGAAAAATCATCCTGCTTCTGACAACCTTTGTAGATCCTACACTCAATCAAAGGCACCTTAGTAATTTATATGACATGGTGATTAGCCCATAGTTTCTCCATAAAATCTGAGAGCAAATCAAACATTCACAATGTTCAGTATTGCTCTTGAAGAGAGCTAAAGAATAGGTGGATTTTGCTTAATAGAAATAACTCAATACTGATAAGAAAATATGTTGCTATTATCCTGTGAAGGACTTTGTAGATTTCCTGGCCATTCATGGACAGCACCCGTCAGTGCTTTCAGTAGCTATGTAAACTAGGCTATGCATGAGCAGATTTTGGATTCCTGTAAGTATGTCCAGCCACTGCTGTGTGTGGCTTCTAAAGCTATCAGCTACATGCATCATAGAATCATACAATCATAGAATAGTTAGGGTTGGAAAGGACCTTAAGATCGTCTACTTCCAACCCCCCAGCCATAAGCAGGAACATCCCACACTAAGCCATTTCACCCAAGGCTTCATCCAACCTGGCCTTGAACACTGCCAGGGATGGAGCACTCACAACTTCCTTGCACAACCCATTCCAGTGCCTCACCACCCTAACAGTGAAGAATTTCTTCCTTATATCCAATCTAAACCTCTCCTGTGTAAGTTTGAACCTGTTACCCCTTGTCCCTAATGAAGAGTCCCTTCTTCACCTTTGATTCTTCACCTAATATTTTATTCCGTTTTCTTAACAAAATCAGATGGTCTGAAGAACAGTATTCCTCCTCATGGAAACCATTCTCTCTCTTATTTCCATAGTTCACCCTGGGTTTAACAGCATCGTTTTTTGTAATGATGATGTTATTATTCAGTATGTGTGGGCACCTCTCAAAAGGCATGTTTCACTCTAGCGATACAGAGTAGGTTACATATATATTTTCTCCTCCTCAAATCTCTATATTTAATAAGCTAATCTAATTATTTTGCTCTATTGAGAAAGTATGCCTTTATTCTTCTAAAACAGTTTTTACCTTTCATATACTCTTTGTTATGTAAAAATATGTGCTAGAAATATTGCCAATGAGTAAAGGATGTGAATTTAAAGATGCATACATTGTCTCTTTAAGGAATCTTATTAAATACCAGTACTTGTAATGTCCTGCAAAGTACATCTAATGCATCCAATAAAATCAGTTCTCTACAACATATTATTGAGTAATTAGTGCTTAAACCAGAATTTCTGCTTCTTATTAAGCATCTTGATGCTCAGATTGCGTATGCTAAACTGATTGCTTAAGGAACCACAAATATTATAATCACAAATTTTATAGTTTTATGTAGAATGTTAAGAAAAAATTGCCTCATTGTCTTCAATGTGAAACAAGATTACTTTTCCTGAAGCAATGCAGTGGAAGGTACATAAAATCAAGTATGTGAAGTCATTGGTTCCTTAATGCTGCTGTTCTCAGTAGAGATAATTGCTTCATTCAGTTCATAAATTCTCTTGCTTGTTTGCATTTGTAGCTCTCCCACAGAATCTCACTCCACTGATAAAATGTTAGGTGTTGGTTCAACTCTGTTATTTCTGATTGAAGTATAGTAAGTTGATAGCTGCCAAAGATAGATCCAGTGTCATTATTACTGGCTTTTGCACGAACATCAATAAAGATCCAATAGGATTTCAGTAATTCATTTGCTACCTAATTATATCTTGATACTATCATAAATGGAATGTCCCAAGTTTTTCTACCTATATGTTTACTTCAAGAGATACATTTATTGTGAGGGAAGCTATTGATAAAAACTGGAAGAGTTGCTCATTTATTATTTGTTCACATTATGGCTGTATTTAAGAAACCCCAACCATATCACTGTCCTGAATAGATACAACAGGACAGTGAGCAGAAAGAACTCAGAACGTGTTACATGCAGAATTATGGTTACCACCCATTCATCTGAAAGGTATTTAATTTTAATCTGCTCTAGCAACTATTACTTGTAATCAATCTAATTTATATACTTCTTTTTTATCTTAAGTGATTAATATTAATTAATACTTTGAACTCATTGTTCTTTGGCTTGCTACTAGTGAAAATGTGTATCTATTGTCAGCTACTCAGAATTTTGGAGCCCACCTATAAGCTCAGATATTTCCTTCTACACTGTAGCTGTATTTTTCATGCCCATATAAGAATTTTTATACTAGAAATGGATTTATTTGCTTTTCTGAAAACTTGTTTTTTAAAACATGAAAGAAGCTGACAAATAAACCCCTTTGCCTTTTTGTGATAAAACCGTCATCAAAATAATGGTTATTAATGATTTTTTTTTTTCATTTCTCATATTAACTGAACTTTTTATGTCTTATACTAACAACCATATCTCAAAACCCCGTATTAATCTATAACAAAGAAACACCTCAGTAACCTCCTATTGTGCTGGGGTTGTATCATTTGCAACAAACTTCACCTTTTGACTGTGTTAGAACATACATGTATCAGATTTTTGACCTTTGAGATCAGTTCACATCAGAAAGACACTTTCATTTGTACCATCTTTGTGTCACAAAGAATTGCTCAACCTATCTGGCTCATAATAGAATAAAATGGTCATTGTATACCCTTCTTTGATCTTCTTGATTCCTCCCTGAAAAAAGAAAATATTTAGAAAAATATATAGAAACCAGTTTGAACTACAAATGATCGGTTTTCACATCTCTCTTCTAAATAAATTACAGTTGGAGATCTTTCTCAATGGTAAGCCAGATTCAAAATCTTAAAACACCTGTTCAGCCAAATTCTGCAATCTAGTGAAAACCCTATTTCTTTTCTTTTTTTTTTCTTATTCTTTGTCACAATAAACGCTAATGTAAATTAACTTTGTTAATTTATTGCAGCTTGCATGTTTCTTTATATTACTGTATCTTCTTACTTTTTTTCCCCCAAAGTTACTTAGTTTTTTTCACTATAAAACCTATACATTTTCATATTTGTAAATTTTAAACTGTCAGGGATGCTCTTATCCCTGCATCACTTTCCATAATGTCATCTGTATTAATTCAATAGAGTTGTTTTTGTGTTTGTTCATTTCACATATGATAAATGCAAGTATTCACCCAAACTGCAGGGCTCATCATTCAAAGGCACAGCTTTTAAGAAGGGTTTCATCAAAGTCAAATATCTTGTCCAATGTATCATAAGTGTAGGAATTTGTGATTTTTCTTGTAAGTTTACTCTTTACTACTCTGTGACACAAAGTAGTCTGCCCTATGGAAGTGCAAGCATCAGCACTTTCCTAACCAGTCCTATCTCACCAAGCTTGCAATGCGTCATTCAATCTTCTTTGGAGAATATGTACAAATCTGGCTGTATTTCTGAACAAAACGTTTCCTGCATTGCTCAAAAGAAGAATCTACCTTAATATGAAAAAAGAGGAAAATGTGAACTCAGGGAATTTTTTCCAACAGTTTTTAAAATATTTTTTTCCATTTATGTTGAAATATTTTGTTGTTAATCTAACATTTACCTACACCAAAGTTTAAGCACCATAAGAAAACCTCTATAAAAGCTGAATGAACTACACTAGTTTGGATGAACCCAAAATATTAAAGTTCATTCAAACTGGTTTTGGGTTGGTTTTTCCTTTTTTACTTAAAATATTTTTTTTTTCTAATTTGAGAAAATAATATTGCTTTGCTCTGTTTAAATTTTTCAATTGTTATGAAACTAAGGCCCAATTATTTAACAGCCGTACCACAAGTTTCTTTATTTTGTTTACTATCTGGAATGAAAATTAAAGTTCTGATATAGAGACCTTAGAATATTTCTTCTATTTCTATCCCCTATAGGGATGCTGGGGAGGGACTCTTCATTAGGGACTGTAGTGACAGGACAAGGGGTAATGGGTTCAAACTTAAACAGGAGAGGTTTAGACTGGATATAAGGAAGAAATCCTTTCCTGTTAGGGTGCTGAGGCACTGGAATGGGTTGCCCAGGGAGGCTGTGAGTGCTCCATCCCTGGCAGCGTTCAAGGCCAGGTTGGATGAAGCCTTGGGTGCCATGGTTTAGTGTGAGGTGTCCCTGCTTATGGCAGGGGGGTTGGAAGTAGACGATCTTAAGGTTCTTTCCCTTACTAAAATTTGTATAGGGAAATGTGCATTTACACATCTTAAATACCTACCTGCAACAGAGGAAAGAAGGAATGCATTTGTGTGTGTGCACAGGCATGTGTGCGGGAGGGCATGAAAAGGATAATAAGGAGCTGGTTTCTACCAACTGAGACCATATTTCTGGGACATTCTTTTAAACTGCAGCAGAATCAGCAGACTAAAACTCTTTTTACCTCTGCTTGTGGTTACATGAATAGGCCAAAGCCTTTCAGTACATAGATAGCACAATGTAAGAATTTGAAAACATAAATAAATAAATAAATTGCCATAAGAACTCGACAGTAGCTAAGAAAACTGGANCATATTTCTGGGACATTCTTTTAAACTGCAGCAGAATCAGCAGACTAAAACTCTTTTTACCTCTGCTTGTGGTTACATGAATGGGCCAAAGCCTTTCAGTACATAGATAGCACAATGTAAGAATTCGAAAACATAAATAAATAAATTGCCATAAGAACTCGACAGTAGCTAAGAAAACTGGAAGTAACTGTTATAACACATTTTATAGCTATAGTAAATTGCTTCCTACCCTACAATAGGCAGGTCTAGTTCTCTTAAAAATGCTGTCAGGGAAAGAATGAGGAAGCTTGGTAATGACTAACACTGATGTTTTAGTTACACTTGAACATAGCAGTTTCTGTATATGCAGCAATGCCAAATTAGGTGTTTTGTAGCATCTCTAAATAAAATACACTATCTAAACAATATTCTGTGGAAACGCATTATTCAGATATGAGTGGGTCTGTTTCCTTCCTAATCCTATAACTTGTATTTCAGATAACCAAGAGGCCTCGAAGTTTGCTTTCAAATAACTTGTTGCAGCTCTAACAATGGTCCTGCATTGTATAAAGAGAATAGATAATAGCAAGCAAACTCTTCAGGCACACATATATTAAACTTCACAAGGAGGTTCTGTGCAATATTTTTTCAGCAGAGACAATTAAAGTTCAAATGTTTGCAAAACACCAATAGGGTGAGATCCAAAAGTTTATTAGGGGAAAATTTCTAGTTCATCAAAAGATAATCACAAAACATTGAGGCATCCAGCTGCAGGGCTCCACGTTTGTAACACAGAAACACACCAAGAAGAAAACAAAGAGGTTTATCTTCTTAGGTGGTATAGTTCTGGGAAGAGAAGCTGCCTTTCTAGTTTTGCTTCTATTGGGAAACTGTTGAATTTTCTGGGATTGACTTTTATCCAGGTCTGCCTTTTTTTCTAAAGCTTCCTTGCTCATTCTTCTTGAGGAAGATTTCAGATGCTGGCATTTAGATCCAGAGAATATTTGAGGAGGTGGAACATAAGAACAAGAAAAAGATATAGGTTCCAGGAAATTTATGTACAGTAAACTGCATACTTAACAGGATTTTTCTGTCATAATTAGATGACACGGTGTATAAATGTTAGCATCATTGCAACTAGACTGTCAATAACTTTTTCATATTTTTATTAGAATGCTAAACATTCTAATATTCTAGAATGTCAAACGCATTGAACTTACATCAATTTATTGGGTCTGCATATATAAGCTACAGTCCTTTCTACCCATAAGATTTTGAATGCAATAAAGCACATCAAGGCACAGAGTCTTAAAAAAAGAACCTTTGAAAGTAGCTATTGAGGCAGGTGTGCAGACAGCAGCAGGCACCATTTCCATAACAGATGCTAGAAAGTGCTTTTCTATGGGAATAAAGATATATTTGCAAGCATTAAAAGTACAGTAAATTGATCCTTGGTGGGATCTCATTTTAGTTTCATTTTTTTTCCTCTCTTTGATGTTACCTTTTTGAATCCATTAACTAGTGCCATTGTGAATCTCTGTTTCAACAGATTTGCTGTCCGAGCATGTGCATTTTAAGTAAAAGACATTTAAATACATCTTCAACGCATCAGAGTATGTGAGTATGTGCTGAATAGTACATGAATATGCATTTCTGTCTAGGAAATCTTGGAAAGAAACACAGGAGTCTTACCAAATGTACTGGGTAGGTCAAAACTGTAGTTCTAATATGTTTTGCAGGTAGGTTCTAAAACTGGAAGGAAAAAAGAGTAAAGAACTGCTGGATAACATGGGTTTCAAGCAGATTACGTACCACCTGAGCAAATAGTGAATGCAGGCATGTTCTGAGATAATAGAAGTTTCCCATTCAACCTGTGCCAGGCATCTGATTTCTCCGAGACAGACATTTAGTATTTGCTAACATTCAAAATTGCTTTCAGGAAAAAATGTTTCCTCATGGGGCCTGTTTTCTGAAACCACTCTAGTTTCTTCCTCTGATATTTCTTTTCTCCCCCAAATCCTCACAGCTGATTAAAAATTCCATTAATTNAGCAAATAGTGAATGCAGGCATGTTCTGAGATAATAGAAGTTTCCCATTCAACCTGTGCCAGGCATCTGATTTCTCCGAGACAGACATTTAGTATTTGCTAACATTCAAAATTGCTTTCAGGAAAAAATGTTTTCTCATGGGACCTGTTTTCTGAAACCACTCTAGTTTCTTCCTCTGATATTTCTTTTCTCCCCGAAATCCTCACAGCTGATTAAAAATTCCATTAATTTAACTTTCTGAGATACAATCCAAGGCTTTTTAAATACCCATTAGTATAACTAAGGTACTGATTTCAAATATGTTACTTTATGAAAATGTGGCCTTTATTTAATTATTAGAGCTAGTCAATGGAAGAAAAAAGTGTGGCTTCCTATTGAACCTTGTATTCATTACATATGTGACATGTGGAAAGAACAGCTCCTATAGGATATAATTGAAGGATACCTATTTTGCCTTCTGAACCTAAAAATCTCTATTAAGAGTCTTACTTTGGTTTAGAAAGAAAAGTGAAATAAAGATATAACCTAATATCAATCCATAATTTTCCTATTTTGTTTGAGTCTGTTGGATCAAATTCTATTCACAGCACAGCAGGCATCGTCTGCGTTTCTAAAAACCTAACAGTTTTATTTGCTTTGAAATAGCAGCACCTTTCAGCACCATTACATTGATAGTGTGTCGTTGTATAACTAACAACGCCTTAAACTATATTGGTCCCAGACCTAGAATTTAAAATAATTAGGTTTTTCTGGAGCTGCTCACATTCTGAGTTACAAAACCTGGCTCGTTATAAATACTGAAGGTCTTTGAAAAATATGACTATATCATAGAATCACAGAATTTTTAGGGTTGGGAAGGACCTTAAGATCATTTAGTTCCAAACCCCCTGCCATGGGCAGCAATATCTCATACTAGACCAAGGGCCTTGAACACTGCCAGGGATGAAGCATTCACCACTTCTCTGGGCAACCTGTTCCAGTGCCTCATCACTCTCACTCACAGAAAAGAACTTCTTCCTAATATCTAAACTAAACTTCCCCTCTTTAAGTTTAACCCCATTACTTGCTTGTCCTATCACTACAGTCCCTTCTCTTCTTCAGGCTGCACAGCCCCAACATTCTCAGCCTGTCATCATACAGGAGATGCTCCAGTCCCTGATCATCCTCGTGGCCTCCTCTGTACTTGTTCCAACAGCTCCATGTCCTTTTTATGTTGAGGACACCAGAACTGCACACAATGCTCCAGGTGGGATCTCATGAGAGCAGAGTAGAGGGGCAGGATCACCTCCTTGGCCCTGCTGGTCACGCTCCTTTGGATGCAGCCCAGGATACGGTTGCTTTCTGGGCTGCAAGTGCACCCTGCAGTTGGCTCATGTTCATTTTCTCATCGACCAAGTCCTTCTCCGCAGAGCTGCTCTGAATCTCCTCTCTGCCCAACCTGTAGCTGTGCCTGGCATTGCCCTGACCCAGGTGTAGGACGTCTCACTTGTCTTGGTTGAAATTCATGAGGTTGGCATTGGCCACCTCACAAGCGTGTCAAGATCCTTCTGAATGGCATTTCTTCTCTCTAGCGTATCAACTGAACCACGTAACTTAGCATCATCAGCAAACTTGCTGAGGGTACACGCAATCCTACTGTCTGTGTCACCAACAAGGTGTTGAAAAGGATCAGTCCCAACACTCACCCCTGAGGGACACCACGTGTTACCAGTCACCAGTTGGACTTTGAGCCATTGACCACAATTCTGCATGCAGCCATCCAGCCAATTCCTTATCTACATGTTCCTCTCCTACTGAGGGCCTAAGATCTTCCCTCTCACAGTACCTGCATCTGTCTTCCAAGACTTGAGCAGCATAGCTAGGGCGTTTGCCAGTGAAGACTGGGGCAAAGAAGTCATTAAGAACCTCAGCCTTCTCCAAACCCAGGGTGGCCATTTCTCCCATTTCCTTCCAGATAGGGTCTACATTATCCCTAGTCTGTCTTTTGCTAGCAACATATCTATAGAAGCTCTTCCTGCTATCTTTGACATCCCTGGCCCGACTCATTTCTAACTGGTCCTTAGCTTTCCTGACCTGATCCCTAGCTTTCCAGATAATGTCCCTGTGTTCTTCCCAGGTCACTTCTTGCCTTCTATAAGCTTCTTTTTAAAATTTATGTTTTCTCAACAGCACCTTAGCTATCCATACGTATGTGTTTAAGTGTAGGTTTCTTCTTTAACCTGAAGGAAGTTAATTTAGAACTCTAATCTTAACATCTGTCCTGTTCATACATCTTTGACAGACCTAATGAGTACAATTGTATGCAATAAAAGTATTGTATTTCTACCTTCAGAGTTTTTCTGTCTTTTGTAGATACTTGAAGATAGAGAAGATGATTTTATAGTGCTTATGTAAATTTTTAAGAGGATTTCAAAGATATAAGTGTATTTTTGTTTTCTTTAGTTTGATTTTTTTATGTGATCAATATATTATACCTGTGCACAGGAACTCCAATTTACTGGATAAAGAGGCAAGCATGTAAGAAGGTAAAAACCAGAGAAAAAAATAGTTGGAATAAATATGAAAGAAAATCCTGGAATCAAAATCATAAAGTGCAAGGGAGAAAAGGATTTATATCTAGCAAGTAATGCAAATGGCATGGAAGAATAACTGTATAAGATATTTAATGGATGGAGTTAAACTGTTGTAAGATCTTATCCTTTACTGAACCAGGGAAACTGAAATGTTTAATGCTTTATTTCTTCACAGTTCCCTGAAATATAAAGAGATCATTGGATAATAGCAACAACAGAGACATGGAAACTTAGCTTAGGATACATCACAGTATGTTTTATGGTTGCAGATTTCCAAAGTTCTAAGAAATTTATACTGAGACGTTTAGAATGATGTCTGAATCTGTCTCAGGACCTTTCCTAATTATTTCATAGAATCATAGAACACCTAAAGTTGAAAGGGACCCGTAAATATTATTGACTCCAACTCCCTGCTCTTTGTAGGACCACTTAAAAATAAACCGTATGACTAAACATTTTCCAGACACTCCTTAAACTCTGACAGGCTTGGTGCCATGCCCACTTCCCAAGGAAACTTGTTCCAGTGACCAACCATCCTCTCAGTGAAGAATTTTTTCCTAGTGTCCAATTTGAACTTTCACTGACGCAGCTTCATTCCATTTCCTCATCCACTATCACCAAGGAGAGGAGATCAGCACTTCCCCTTTGCTGCACCCCTTGAGAAAGTTGTAGACTTTGTGATGAAGTCATCTCTCAGCCTTTTCCAAGCTGAAGAAGCTAAGTGACCTCAACCATTCTCTGCAGTCTTGCCCTCCAGACCTTTCACAACCTTGGTTGCTCTGGTCTAGACACACACTAATTTTGATGCTATTGTTACATTGAAGCACCTAAAGCTGCATACCTTACTTGAGGTGGGGCCCTAAACCGGTGCAGTGTAGAGTGGGACAATCATCTCCCTTGACCAAGCAAGCTATGCTATGCTTGATGCACTTCAGGTTGGCCCTTTTGGCTGCCAGGGCACACTGTTGACTCATGTTCAACTTGCCATCAACTCAACCACTATATCTCTTCCCACAGAGCTCATCTCCAAACTCTCATTCCCCAATTTGTACATATAACCAGAATTACCCTGTCATAGGCGGAGATATTGGCACTTGCCTTGGTTTAATTTCTGAATACTAGTGGCATACAATTAGCATTATAACAACCTGAGGAGTAGTGAAACATTGAGTCTGTTGTTAAAAAGCACAAAAATTGTACTAGAGAATTTAAGATGAAACCATCTAAAAACAACTGTTTCAAAATAAATGGTTGACTACCTCACAATGCAAACTGTTGTCATGAATGTAAGAGAAACAAAGGCACAAGTAACAGTTGATGCAGAATTGTAAGGAAGAAGTCATGTTGACTAAATTGGACTAAGTTTCATTTCCAGCGAGTAATAAATCATGAAGCAGTAGCTATATTTCTTGATTTTAGTAAGATTTCTCTTTTATTTAGAAAGCACATTTTCTATGACATTCTTACAGGCAAATTGACAGACAGAGTAGAAAAAAGTTTACCTAAATGGTGAAGAAACGCGTTAAAAAATAGTACTCAGAGAATATAGTGGTTCATTTTCAAAGGTGATTGGAAGATCGCTCAGTAGGTTTCTACAAGGATATGTCCAAGGTTTAATGTTATTCAACAATTATATCTATAATGTGTGCACATTACCTTATTATTATCATTATTATAATAGACATCAGTAAGATGGGAGGAATAAATACCCTGTTTGAAGACAGGAATGAATTCATAACATTACAAAAAATAATATGAACCTGGACAAAACAAGTGAAGTATTTTGTCAGGTCAGAATATAACCTGGCTAAAAAGCTGTACAGCAGGATCCAAGGATAGTAAGAAATACCAGGCTGAGCAGGAGTAAAAGTGTCTCACAATGCAGGCATTATACCATAGTGCATGAAGGTTTTTGCAATTCTTTAAAAATTAGTTTTCAGATTTAGATGTAGAAGTCTGGGTTCTTAAGCCACTACACTGAAAGCAAGAGCTAATGGATATTTGCCAGCATACAGTGTATTTTGTGATAATCATGTCACACTTACTGCAAATATAGCATACAGCTGATCTGCAGATAAACAATGCAGTGGGTACTGTGTATCTCAGTAGCTGTCAAGTACAAGCTGTACCCATAGTCTTCTGAATTCTGATGACAGGCTATTCTATAAGATGCACAAAGCAATTCTTCAATTGTAACTAAGTGCTCAGCTGGACTAGTTCCATTCAAATTTTGGCAGTAAGTCTCAGAATCAATTGAAAAGAAACAAAAGAATTAATGGAGAAACAGTAATATTCGGAATCTCAGAATGCATAGTGTGAAAGGAAAATATTAAGAGCTTAGAGTTTAGTCTAGAGAGGACAATACTGATGGGAGATGGCAGTCTTCAAATAAGTGAAGATTTTTGCAAAGTTGTCTACTATGCATAGAACAAGACTTAATGGGCTTAAATGTTATCAAGGGAGATTTAAGTTATACGTTAAAAAAAAATCCTAATGGGAAGGACAGATAAGCAGTAAAATAGGTTGCCTAGGGAGATCTTAGAATCACTATCATTAGCCAGATAATTATTGGGAATAATTTAAATATAGTTGATCCTACCCTGCAGCAAGTTAACAGACAAAATGCTCTTTCCATGTCCCATCTTATATTTAATATGAGGCTATGCTTTTCTCTACACCCCCACAATATGTACATTGAATATTTTATGTCTGCCATTCCTGAAATCCCTTCCTGCTTCCAGCCTTATTTATAATTTTTTTCACTGCGAGACTTATTATAAAATTTAAATACATTGGTAAAAAAGCAAAGTAAGACAAAAAAGAAAAGGATGGAGTGTAACACAACCTCTAGAATAGGGAAAAGTACTTTCACAGGTTATCTCTACCAACCTTCAGCTTCATTTCAGCACAGGTCAATAATGAAGTCATATCATTACTTCCTGTAGCCTGTAAAGTGTAAAGAAAGGGTTAATTGCATTATATGGTTATTTTTCTTCTTGTCCACAAATGAAATACATCAAAATGCACAGGGAAGTGCACGTGGTTGGCGAACTGATTTGCTGTTTTTCTGTGTTAACTGTTACTGTGCAGGGTATCTCTCTGCACCTTTAAAAATACCAATTCTACCTAAAACTTCAGTCAATATCTTTAGTGTACTACATCCTAATTTCCTGCGTTTCTCACATTTTCAGCAGAATATTTCCTAATACGCTGATGAAACCATGGGTAATGTGTTACACTGTTAATGCCTGAAACTGAGCTGGTAAAAGAAATACAAAACCACCTTTAAAAACATAGCCTTTTAAGAATTATTATCATAACTAATGTATGTCTTACGTTAGTAAAGAGCAGCACAGAAGTCATCATCCTTACTTTTCTACTCACTAAGAGTTCTCCCTCTATCCTTTTTCCAAATTAATTCTTTAGAAACATATGCATCCAAAATTCTGAAACAGATGGGAAAATTGCTCACTCATTCGAACTGTCTCTGTACAGAAGACAGAACTTGTCCCATACAATAAGGAAAGCATACATCTTTTAAGATGAAATACAAAGCAGTATGCATTACGAACAGGTTTATAGCATTAACTTAACTATGTATTGCTTTAAGATACTCTGAAAAGTAGTTTATGTGCACTTATGCCTTTGTTAAGATATATTTGAATAGAATATTTTTTGTTTATCCTTTCAGATATTTGGATTCAAAAATAATAAGAATTTTTGCTGCAAACTTCAGGAGTATAAAGATTTCACAATATCTAACCATTTTTTTAGCATTGTCTGTGTTTTGCACTGGCCAATGATGCTTCTTCTCAAAAGTTCACATCTAGAGATAAAGGTTTGAGGGGTTCTCATGAGACTGGGAGTATTGTGTACAGTTTTGGTATCTTCAACATAAAAAGGAAATAGAACTGTTGGAACAGGTCCAGAAACAGTAACAAGGATGATCAGGGGACTGGAGCATCTCCCATACAAAGACAGGCTGAGAGAGTTGGGGCTGTTCAGCCTGGGGAAGAGAAGGCTGCGTGGAGACCTCAGAGCAGCCTTCCAGTATCTGAAGGGGGCCTATAGGGATGCTGGGGAGGGACTCTTCATTAGGGACTGTACTGATAGGACAAGGGGTAACGGGTTCAAACTTAAACAGGGGAAGTTTAGAGTGGACTTAAGGAAGAAACTCTTTACTGTGAGGATGATGAGACGCTGGAATGGGTTGCCCAAGGAAGTTGTGAATGCTCCATCCCTGGCATTGTTTAAGGCCAGGTTGGGTGAAGTCTTGTGTGACATGGTTTAGTGTGAGGTGTCCCTGCTTATGGCAGGGGGGTTGGAACTTCATGATCTTAGGGTCTTCCGCAACCCTAACAATTCTATGATTCCATTATTCTATGAATTTGATGAACCTTCTTTTTAGAAGATGCTTTGAAACAGGAATTTAGGAAAATTCTGATAGAATTTGCCTACAAGGGGGAAAGAAGGTGGGGAAAGGAAAATGTCCCATTTGACCATTTTATAATATTTCAATTTTAAATTTTATTTTTTTTATATTATTGATTTTAAAATTGGCAATATTTTTAAATTGAAGAAAGGAAAAAGGCTCCATTAGTACACAGCAAAATCTTAATAAATAGAATATGAGGGAATATAAATAAGATATAATTATACTGCATACTTTTTCCGAACAATAGTTTCACTCACTGCTTGAATTACGTATTTGGGATGAGTACAAGAGCCTTTAAGAAGAAAAAGGTGAAAAAGTCTGTTATATAAAATGCTATATACAAAATGAAACATCACATTTGCTTCTGCTCTTTTGCTTCTATTGTCATGGAATATTGTGTATAGATAGATGAAGTAATAAAGAGAATAAACAGCTTCACTGAAACATGAGAGAGAACACGGGTTAGAGGGAAGCCTGCCTTCAGGGGTCTTAGCAGAGACAGTGAGAGTTTTCATAAATTAGGGCTCATCATAGAAATTATGGTGAGCTAAGAGTAAGAATTACTGAGACTACGAACATGAACTATAATGCAATAAGGGAATTCTTTTGAATTATTAAGTAATTGATAGTAAGTGTTAATATCTTTTTAAAAAATATTATTTTGCAAAATTAAGAATGTTTTAATGTATCTTGTCACTTTGACACATTCTCTCTCACATTATTATTTGGCTTTTGCTTTCTTTTTCTATAACCTCGATATGATTTTTATTATATTATGACAAACTGTAAGTTCTAATTATAAGTAACTTCTTCTAGCAGAGATCTATCTGATTTGTTTGCAAACTCTCATGAATATTCTTGATGTTATTGAAATGATAAATATTATAATAAATAGCTAACAAAAATCAGATCCTGTACTATGGGATATTGTGCATGGCTGGGTAGAAAAATGACCGGATGGGCAAAGCCTTATACCTGAAATGACCAAAATAAGGAACCAGGTCCATGAATTTGAAACTAACATCAAATACCAGCACTGAAGATGTAAATATTGCAGGAGAGATTGCTAGATTGAGTTTTGGGGAAGCTGGAAAGTACTTCCAGACCTGCATTGACCACCTACACATTTAGTTCCAAGGAACTCTGCTTTCCCACCTAGTGTATAATTGAATAGATTCCTATCCCCTTCCACTGAACATACAAACTCTTTCTAACTATATATAGTTCTATGCAAAATAATGCCCAAGTTTATCTTTCCTTTAATCCTGCCTTTGTCTATGTATGACTTGATGAATCAGTATCATTCTGCTGCACACCTTTCTTGAAAAAGATTAGGCTCCAATGACCCATTCCACTTCGAAATGTAATCACCTTGGTAGGGAGCATGGAGGTTCTTTGCAGCAGAAAATTATTCTCTCTGGTCTACTTTGGCAGTTCAACCATGTAAGTTCCATGGTCTTAATAAATAAGGATGATTCTGTGGTCAAGAGAGAGACATGTTTTTAATTCCTAGCTGTTCCAAAGTCTTGCCATCTTAGGCAAGGTTTTTTCTATCTTTTTTGAGATTAGATTTCATAATAATTTTCTCAATATGAGGGACAGAAAGGCTGAAAACCTAACATCACTGTTAACTCCATGACTGCTGCTTTGGGGTCTGTGGAGAAGAAAGAATAATTAGTACGCATGTTTCAAATATTTTTGGACCTAAGTGAGCATGTCTTGGGATATGCAATCAGATCCTGGTGTAAAACCCCATTATTACATTCTTTACTTGAAATAAAAGTAATTTAGCAGAGGAATTGTGTTTCTCTAACAGAATGGTTGCTATCACAGGTTATCTGAATTTGTTTCTGAAAATGCATTCCCTCCCATACCTCACTGAATACTGTTTCTCTCTCTGACATGCTTCTTACATTTAAGCATAGATTGCTTTTTAGTAATATGCCACAAAAGGCTCATTACCACTAGAGAGGGAGAATTTTCATTTTACGGTCCCATATTATGGCATACTTTTCCCATTCAATCTGTTCATGTAAATCTCCTGCTTAATTAATTTCTCTGCCAGAGAAAAGTTATTTACTTGATCTTTTGGTTAAGTAATTGTTGCCTCGTTGAGTAGTTTCCACTGTTTTCTCTCACAAACAGTATTCCTCATGAAGCCTGAGTTGCTGTTACTTACAGAAGTGCTTCCAGGTGTCTGTGACAGAGTAAGCTCTGTTTAGAAAACAGACTATTTTATATATCACTAAGAGGGTCTCTCTGTGGAGTTAGAAAGAAGTTTCTGTGCAAGCTCCTTCATCCCCTTAGTCTTGGTAATTTTCAGGTATCACTTTTTGACAATGTAACTGAGTTGGAAAATCTCCTTCCTTACTTGACCTGACCTAGAAAGAACAAGCTTGTAGAAGGAGGGAGGGAGGGAGGAAGGAAGGAAGAAAGAAAGAAAAAAGGGGAGAAAGGAAGGGAGAAAGGAAGGGAGAAAGAAAGGGAGA
>NDXB01021418.1:10340-21673 GCA_002631895.1 Agapornis roseicollis | reverse complement strand
TTACTTAAAACAGTGAAAAAAAAAAAAAAAAAAAGGAAATAAATTAACTGCCAGAGACAGATTTTTCGCAAGAGGTGAGGTTGGGTGACTCCTCACAATTAGAGAATCTAAAATTACTGTGTTAGTAATCAGCCAAGTGCTTATTTGTCACTCCATCCTTGAAATTACACATCTTACACACATGGTGCCATTTCAGGAAGACAGCAAACCCATGTAGACCTTCTTATATAAGTAGGATGTTCTTAGTAGAGTGCAACATTTGCCCCAGTTGTTACTTGCATGTCCTATATTCATAAGTACCCACCTTTCTATAAGCCTATATCCAGCCTGGATATAACAATTTATAACATAATTTAAAATGTTATATATACACAGCAATTTTCAATACAACAACATTGCAGTTAAAGTAGATTGTCTGAGAGTTGGCATGCTTTGTTATATTTTATTTACAGTTACTTGCAAATTAATTCTTGTTTCCTGCATGCCTAATACATTAGATGAGAGTAGAAAAATAAGACAAATCCTCATGATGAGACAAATACTAAGCTTGAGGGGAGAAATACTAACTTAAAGAAAACACTACAAGGCTTTGTATCAGCATCCCTTCACAATTGCTGCCATAAATTAAAGGTTGGGACAATTGTTTGTAAGGTAACCTTGTTTCACTGCACTTTTTCAAGCATGAGCATCTAAGGTACTATAAACAGAAAATCTGTTTGGGGCTCATGGACTTGTGGTTCCTTCTGATATGTGCTAAGATACATCCTAGAAAAGAAACTTTAGTTTCAGCATATCTGAATATTTTGGATCTAAGCCCACTGCTCATAAGGCAGTCAAGGGTATGCCTTTCATTTATATCTATCAAAAAATATTGGTCTTGTACACCACAGAACAATCCCATGCACATCTGTGCAGACGACTTAAGAATCTGACAAGCATTTAGGTAGACATGAAAAGAATTGGTACTCATACACCAGCTGATTCAGCTCATACAGAGACATTTAATGAAATTGTCTTTTCCATTTATGTAATATTTTTTCCCAAAAAAAATTCAGAGAAGTTTAATATCTTTAAGACTTTAAGGAATGCAGAAACATCTGTTGTGATGGAACAAAACAAAATAAATAGGTTGATTGACTACACACAGCACAGAATAGGCAAGAAGGGATCTAAAATACCAGTTGAGCCAATAATTGATAAATAAAGAATATGTAACCAACTGGAAATGCCCCATATAAACCAAAGTCCATTCCAGAACAAACACACTCACACCACCCACACCACCCCTGCCCCCTTGTGTGTTTCATTGTGTGAATCTTTAAAATCCTGATGGAAAAATCTGTTTAGCTCCTAAAATCCATATAGCTTATCCTTAAGAAATGTTTACACAGAGCTTAAATATAGTGAAGTTACTTAGATGAAAAAAGATCTTTTACATATCTGCAAATCATATGAGAGAAAAAAGAAAAAAAATATAAATAAAATCCCCAAACCCAGAAAATAGAGATTAAAATTTTCTAGCTGGTGAATGACAGGTGCTTTGGATGAGTACTTAGTTACTACAATAACTATGCTCTAGGCAGCAAGAACAAAATGCAGAGTGGGTATTATATTATCCTTTCGTTCCTTAGAAAGCATATATTTTGTATTGCATTGTATTTCACTACAAGATAGTAATAGCTATACACTTATTTGTATCCTGTTTAGTTATCCATATACTTTAAGATTATGATGATAGAAACTTTGCAACTTCAGTAAGGACTAGTTCCTATATGGATCATATCTATTCAGCAAGATAAACATATTAGTGGGTTTGCAACCTTAATACCTCATAAAAAGCTGGTTCACTGACTGCAAGAACTGGATTGTGTAAAGCAGATTCTCTGGCTCCATCAATACTAATAAATAAAAGTTAGCTAAAGAGAAAGTAAAGTATTGGACCTCAGCATTTACACTGCTTAACTATTGGTTTAGTTCTCATGCCATCTGGGACAGCTAAAACTGTCTCCAAGACAATATAACTAGACAAATTTTGAGGGATACCTAGGAATTTATATTCAGTATTATTTCTGCTTCCCATGTAAGATCATCCTGCTCCAAAACCTGCATCTATAGTTGCAAATAGCCTGCTCTAGTTATTTGGGTGTTGGTCAGCTTGCACAGCCTGCCTTGGAGCAAGGCTTGACATCCCAACCATTTTTTAGTTAAAATTAAAGCTTAAATTATGCTCTTGGAACACATGAAATAAAAAAACAAACAAACTCAAACAGCTAGATTCAGAGTCCGAAATCCATTCCCATCTTAAGTCACAGCAGAAGTTGAAGTCAGAATATCAGAGGTGTTCACACCCTTTGCATGTAATTTGTATTAATAAGTATTAATCTGTTCTGAATCTGGCATCTTAATGAGCAAATATCTACAAATTCTTAATGTTTCAAGACAGTGCTGGTTCATTATTTCCTTTGTCTGTTAAACTGAACACCAGTCTCATAAGTTGCATAAAAAATTATTCTCCTGACATTAGAAAAGATGTAATTTAACCTTGTAGTATTTCTGAACCTAATAAATGTCTATCTGTTATGTGGACAGAAAAAATAAATGCTAAACTCTCAGGACAATTTTAAGAAGTGCATAGGCTGCAGCTTTTCTGAATGAATATGCATGTCTGCTCAAAGTTCTGTAATGCCTTTTTTATCTTGTCAGGATATTTATAAAGGTGGTGCCATGCTACAAAGTTATATTCAGATGCCACGGATTCTCACAGCAGCAACTGCAAGGTGGTAAATAGTAAAACAGGTAAATATCATCAGGAAATGACTGAGCAACACAGAGGTAAGAGTGGAGACATGCTCCCTAAAATCTCTGTGCTGTATTTTGACATGCAGAGTAAAGCAACCTGCAGTAAACATGCACATAGACATTTACAAACATTAACATCACTGCATTTTTAGTAAGTTCAAAGTTTTTACAAAACATTAAAATTTCAACTCAGAAGTGCATTGTATCATTTCTGTGTATGTGGAGTTACAGGGAACAAAAAACTAATGAAGAAGGTTGATGAAGATCACCAAAATAATCTTTTGTAAACTTCAGCAGGGAAGGCCTTTCTACAGGGAAGCCAACATACACTGCCATACATACACACATAAAAGCACAGCAGAACAGCAGAACAGTAAAGTGGACAAAAAATTGAAACTAAAGAGTAAAGAAAGAAATCTCTATGTATCTTAGGAAGTGGCATGACACTAAAGGCTGCACTGAAGTCAACAAAAATGAAGAAGTAAAAGCTTTCATCAGTAGGAGGGAAGATGGTAGTAGCACAGAGCAGAGAGGAACATTTTCTTGCACAGATAAAGCCAGTACTGAAAATGGTCAAGGTTATTGCTATATAAATGGCATTTGAAGGGAAAACCCAGCTATTGTATTTACCTAACATAACAGGACATAATATATGCCTCTCCCATCTTTTTTACCTCTGTTTGCAGCTGAGGTCAACTCCTTATCCATTATCAATGTTATAATCAATCATCTGTCTCTAATTTATATCTCTTCTTGGCCAGAATAGATATAGTACTACCTTAGTACTGATTTTACGAGTGGTTACATGCCACTATGGCAGATTTTGAAAAAGTATATTATCGTGACACTGCTCCCAGAGGACATTCTATAAAACCATCAGTATCTCAAAACTAGGCAAACAGAAGGGAAACATGAACTGTGTGTAAGCAGCTATTCCCCAAGTGTCAGCCCTCAGGATATCACACGAAATCACTTTATGATGCACAGAAAGGCACAGTTCTGCATCTACTGAGAACTGCGCGTTTATTAATTTTCATAATATTATTCATATCATTTTACCAAGAGTTTTCAAAAGCCCAAGTGTCTTTTATTAAGCATTTTAGCAAGCTGCAACCAGGAAAGCCTTATGAATATGCAACAAAAGCATACAGAAGAAAGGAAAAACAATGTAGTCCATAAGTACTCCATGTCAGTCAAAAGAAATGAGTCAAAAGAAAAATGAGGCTAATGTTCTCCACACTAGAATGAACATTAAAAAGAGCAGAGATTCAACATATCTGTGATCCTACCTTTTCCAAGCAGGAAGAATGATGATATGGAAGGAGGAACAGGAGAAGACAGCAACATCTTAGATAAGAGGTATGAAAGACCCTGGAGGAAAAAACAGAGAAAGAGATTTTTGGCTTATTGTAAGGAAAGAAGAAGTAGCTACCTTTGATACAGCATTCATGAAGATAATATTAGTAATTATGCATGACTATTATGTATATTGTAATACATGTTATGGTTTTCTCCTTCTATAACATTATTCTGTTGTTGTAAAAGGACATTATTTTATCCTTTAACCTTGTCTAGTTACAATAGTGTCTGTGAATGATCTGGCACATAGAAAGGTATGCTCTGTTTTTGTGACCATGTACACTTGCATACTTGTGCAGACTTGCATTAGATGTGGTGTCACAGACTAAAGAAATAAGGTGGCATCTGGTCACTAGAACATCTGTCTGGCATGTTGCACAGCAGTGTGCATTATACCTCAATACTGAGGATCTCCAGGTATGTCCTGTGTGTGATAGCTGCAATTAAGCCTCCATATTAACTACCAGAAAATGAATAGAAACCAAGATTTGCAGAACTTTTCTCATTTGGTAATTGATGCTACATATATAGTTTTTAAAAATCTTTGGAAACTCAAGTTTACTCATGATTATGTATGTGTACCATTTAAGCTACTTAATAGTTCAATGTTAGAATTATTTTTCTTGTTAATAACTTGTCAACACCTTTGAGCTGAATCAACATAGCTGTTCTTACATTGCTATATTAAATGCTAAATATTTTTTGTAACCTACAAATGAAAATAATGCATGTGTAGGTCTAATATTATGAAATGAAAATTATACTATTCTGGGGACGTTATAATATTTATACATACAACATTATAACATAATAAGAATGTATCAAAATGTTACTTTGTGAATTGAGTATCAGATGTCTTATTTCAATGCATAATTTGTTTTCAATAAACTTTTTGAAAATATTCATTAAACATGCAACATGTTTGCAATATACTTAAGTGTGCTATTTGGACAAAGACAAATTCCAGAAACCTGCAGGGTGTTAGTCTTGATTTATGCAATACATAGAAATGGAGAGAAATTATTCAAATATATTTATGACTCAGTTGTCAGTGTTTATGCAGAAGAATGGAAGTTCTAAATTTCGGCAAATAATACTTGGCAACATTATTTATGTGAGATATGCATGTGAGAGGAGAATTAGCATAACTTGTAAAGCTGTGCAAGCTAGGAAACATTTGCAGCTCTAACTCTCAAGAATGTTAATATTCTTACAGGTGCTATTTCTCTTATTTATACATTTATGGAAATGGAATAGTAGCTGCATTTTTTTGTTTTTTAACTCTAGAATCAATTAAAATTTTAACACATCCAGCATACTGCACTTAGATATTTCATTAATCTGTCATCATTGCTGTACTATAAATTTGGAAATTGTGACTGTCAAGTTGCTTTCTTTAGTAAGGCCCCAGAACACAAACCAAACCCAGAGCTCATAATAAATATTGTAGAGGGATGGAAATAGAAAAAATAAGAGAGACCATTAAGACATCCAAAGAATGCATGACAAATAAGAAACAAAGGTAAAAAAATTAACATGGAAATGAAACAAACAAATCAATAAATCAAAATGTCTATCCAAGTTTACTTCTTATTGTTAGGAGTTAGAGAGTTTGGGGTTGTGAATGTGATTTTTTAAAAACATTTTCTGTTCTCAAGGATCATATTTTTTTCCTCAGATAAAATAGAGGAAAAATTTATAGTCAAATAAAAAAGGATGAAAAATTTCAATTTCCAGTTTATTCATCTGCCAGGGAAAAAAGACTCATAAGATAAAATGCTGACTTGCCACATAACAGTTATGCAGCCACCACAGAGTGGAAGTACTAGTGTAGCCACATGGAAGCACTTCAGTGGTATTAAGATTGTGAGGGCAACTTCAAACCAAAGAACGATGAAACATTGCCACCTTATACTTTGTGAAATTCAACTACTCATATTTGCAACCATCTCTGAACTTGAAAAAATTTTCATCATTTTTTTTGTTACTTTCCTCTTCTCTTATTTGCATGAAAAAAATCAAAAAAANAATACTTTCTTTTTAGTCTTTTTTGACAAATATGGATTACATGAAAAATTCTAATACCTGCAAAAATGAGAAGATGCACTTTTAACACATCTTTTTAGCAAAATTAAAACCAAACCAGGACCTTCTGTGAGAAGCATCTTTTATTTTGAAGAAAAAAAAAAAAAAAAAAAAAAAAAAAAAAAAAAGCCAGCAGCTTTGGGTGTTATTGCTGTAGGCAATTCAGGTGTTATACAAAACCCTGGTATTGAAAATTTTATAGCAAATTTTATGGAAGCAACAACAGTGAAGAAGCTGAACAAAACACTGAATCAAACAGAGAAACATATGAAGCATTTCAGAAAACCTGAAGCTGAAAGAAAGGGAAAGTGTGGACTGATGGAACAGAAAAAAAACAGACAGCAAGAGAAAGGGTGGTAACAAGTGAGTGCCTCCCAAAACTGTTAAAATTGACCTTTCCTTCCACCTTCCCCCATTAAGGAAGAACAAGTATTTGACTATTTTTCAAATATATCAGAAATAAGCCCCATTGCAGGTTGGTTTTTTAGTCATAATTAGCATTTTACAAACTTCTGACTTTACTGAAATTAGTGGATTGTTAAAAAAAAATATCTTTTCAATGAAGATTTAATTAGTTAATGAAAATTTAAAGTGTCAGGTATCATGTAAATCAACAGCAAACAGATCACAAATGAGTGTCAACTGTCATTTTGTGTGTGAATGAGACCAGGTTCCAAGGAAATATAGCTGATAAAGATGAATTTTTCCTCAGTAGATAGAAGCATAGAATAGAATCAAAGAATCACAGAATAGTTAGGTTTGGAAAGGACCTTAAGATCATCTAGTTCTAATCCCCCCGCTATTAGGATTTAGATGTAAAAATGTATTATTTCTGATGGTTTTGAGGTTATGATTCAAGGACAATGTAGGAAAAATGCAGCAAGTTATACAGCTGGAAGAAATCATGTCTGTATCTTAAAGTTTTAAAATTAAAATGTGTTTAGTTACTTTTAAATTAAAAATCACTGATTAGTCCTCACTATATTGTAACTATTTTCACACTTTTAAGTCACAGAATCATAGAAGGGTTAGGATTGGAAAGAATCTTAAGATCATCTAGTTCCAACCCCCTGCCATTTGCAGGGACACCTCACACTAGACCATGTCATGCAACACTGCCAGGGATGGAGAGTTTACCACTTCTTTGGGCAACCTGTTCCAGTGTCTCACCACCCTAACAGTAAATAATTTCTTCCTTATATCTAACGGGAACTTCCCCTACTATTTAAACACATTCTCCTTTGTCTTATTGCTACATATCCTAATGAAGTCCCTGACGAATAGTCCCTTTCCAGAATCCTTAACAGATCCCTTTCAGATACTGGAAGACTGATTATGAGGTCTCCACGCAGCCTTCTCTTTTCCAGGCTGAACAGCCCCAACTTTCTCAGCCTGTCTTTGTGCAGCAAGTGCTCAAGCCCCCTGATCATCCTCGTGGCCCTCCTCTGAACTGTGCACAATACTCCAAGCCAATTGCTGGCGTGAGCAGCTTGAGAGAGGACGCCTGCAACACTGGAGCGGAGGTGGGGGGAGCTCAGCATCCAGGAGCCTCACCTCAGAGCGCCAAGAGCCACAGAGGAAGCCTCAAGTCCTCGACAGGATTTGCCCAGGAGCTGCCAGCTCAGCTCACATGAGGAGCTGATTCGCTGGTGGCGGAGCCAGGAGGCTTGGCGGCAGCTGTGAGTGGTTAAAAACCTGCCCAGGGAGCGCAGCTAACAGAGCGGGCAAACAGAACCGGTCAAGGTGGTTTGTGCGGGCAGGCGAGCGGGATGGTGAGCGCTCGCCATATGAGCAAGGTAAGGTCTGGGAGCACTGCTCTGGCTGCCTCAGCGGTGGCCAGCGTAAGCACCCAGACAGAGCCGATGAGAGGGGAGGCTGCAGGGCAGTGCAGTGCTCAGGGTGTAGAGAGTGCCTGCGCCGGTCTGGTGTGTGAACAGTGCAGAATGGGCAGGGCTGCACTCAGTGCTCACTGGTGGAGGTCCTGCTGCAGCAGGTGGCTGAGCTGCAGGATGCAGTTAATAGGCTGTGAGATGTCAGGGAATCTGAGAGGAAGCAGGACTGTTTGCTCCAGGATCAAAATGTGCAAGGGCCTCAAGTTTCCCCTTTGGAAGAAGGGAGCAAGGAGGCTGCTAGCCCTGGAAGATGGCAATTAGTAACAAAAAAAACCAACAAAAAAAGGAGGAAGAGGGCAGTTAAAAGCAAGGGGCTTCCTCCTAAATCTGTTGTCCCCACCCAGAACCGTTTTGCGGTCCTTCAGGGGGCTAATGAGGAAACGCACATGCATCGGGTACAGCCAGCTGGGGCACTGGTAAAGAAGATCTCTACTGGTGCTGCCAGGGAAAACTGGCGGGTTGTAGTAGTGGGGGACTCTGCTTTAAAAGGCACGGAGGCACCCATCTGTTGGCCTGATCCGGTCTTGAGGAAGGTGTGTTGCCTACCCAGAGCATGGGTCAGGGATGTTGCAGAGAGGCTGCCTGCTCTGGCAAGTCCCATGGACTATTACCCACTTCTAGTGACCCATGTGGGTGCTAGGGGCATAGATAGTAGTAGCCTGGGGGACATAAAGAAGGACCACAGAGCCCTGGGAGAGGTGGTTAGGGGCTCTGGAGCTCAGATTGTTTTTTCATCCGTTCTCCAGGATACAGGGGAGGACCTTAAAAAAGCTAGGAGGAATGGAGATGTTAATAATTGGCTACAAGACTGGTGTCATAGTCAAGGGTACGGGTACCTTGAACATGGGACACAAGTTTGTAGGTCAGGTCTACAGGGAGCTGGTGGACCTGCTCTGATAAATAAGGGGAAGAGTGGGTTTGGTAGGAGGTTTGCAAGACTTGTCAAGGATGCTTTAAACTAGATGTGTTGGGGCAGGGGAGGGCATTGTTCCATCCCAACATGCCCAGTCAGTTGTCACCACTTATAATAAATGCTTGGAGAAACATAGAGGCATTCCAGCTGCTACAGCCAATGAGCTGGCCTTATTTGGAGCTCAGCTCAGGTGTCTCTATACACACATGTAGCATGGGGAACAAACAAGAGGAATTAGAGATGTGTGCCCATCTGTGGGGGTATGATATAACAGGCATCACAGAAACATGGTAGGATGGCTCCAGGCATCACAGAAACATGGTGGGATGGCTCCTATGACTGGAGTGTTGGGATGGAAGGTTACAGGCTTTTTAGGAAAGACAGGCCTGCAGAGAGGGNACACGATCTTTTAGGAAAGACAGGCCTGGTAGGCAGAGAGGGGAAGTTGCCCTTTATGTTAGAGATAGGCTGGAGAGTATGGAACTCTCTCTGGGGACAGGTGAGCAGTTAACAGAGAGTTTGAGGGTCAGGGTTAAAGGGAAAACAGCGATGGGAGACATTATTGTGGGGATCTGTTACAGACTGCCTGATCAAGAGGACTCTGTGGATGAAGTGCTCCACAGAGAAATAGGAAAAGCCTCAAGCTCACAGGCCCTTGTTCTCATGGGGGACTTCAACCACCCTGACATCTGTTGGAGAGATGGTGAGGCCCAGCACAAGCGATCCAGGAGGTTCCTCGATTGTGTGGAAGACAACTTCCTTCTGCAGGTAATAGAGGAGCCAACAAGGAGAGGTGCCGTGCTTGACCTCGTGCTCACCAACAGAGAAGGGCTCGTTGGAATGTGACGCTCCAGGGCAGCCTTGGATGCAGTGACCATGAGATGGTAGAATTCAAGATCCTCAGGATGGTGAGAAGAGTGGGCAGCAAACTCACGCCCTGGACTGCAAGAGAGCAGACTTTGGCCTCTTCAGGAACCTGCTTAGTAAGGTTCCATGGCATATAACCCTAGAGGGCAGGGGCGCCCATGACTGCTGGATGATATTCAAGGATCTCCTGCTGCAAGCTCAGGAGTGTTGCATCCCAACTAGAAGGAAGTGCAGGGGGGGGGGCAGGAGACCTCATTGGATGGATAAGGAGCTGCTGAGAAAAATTTGAAGAAAGAAAGAGGCTTATAAAAGGTGGAAGCAAGGACAGGCAGCCTGCGATGAATACAGGGATGTTGTCTAGGAAGTTAGGGACCACGTAAGGAAAGCTAAGGCCTAGTTAGAATTAAACTTAGCTAGGGATGTTAAGGATAACAAGAAGGGATTCTACAGGTATATTGCAAATAAAAGACGGACCAGGAACAACTTAGGCCCCCTCCGGAAGCTATCGGGTGAACTGGCTACTCAGGATTTGGAGAAGGCTGAGGTTCTGAACGACTTCTTTGCCTTGCTCTTCAATGGCAAAGGCTCTGACCGCACCACCCAAGTCTTGGAAGGCAGATGCAGGGACTGTGAGAATGAAGACCTTGGGCCCATTATAGGAGGAGATCTGGTTCGAGACCATCTTAAGAACCTGAATGTGCATGAGGCCATGGGACCTGATGAAATCCATCTGTGGGTCCTGAAGGAGCTGGCGAGTGGAGTTGCTAAGCCACTGGCCATCATATTCGAGAGATCATGACAATCCGGTGAAGTTCCTGACGACTGGAAAAGGGGAAATATAACCCCCCTTTTCAAGAAGGGGAAAATGGATGACCCGGGGAATTACAGACCAGTCAGTCTCACCTCTGTGCCTGGCAAGATCATGGAGCAGATTCTCCTGGAAGGTATGCTGAGGCACATGAAAAACAACGAGGTGCTTGGTGGCAGCCAGCATGGCTTCACTAAGAGGAAATCCTGCCTGACCAATTTGGTGGCCTTCTACAATGGGGCTACGGAACTGATGGAGAGGGGTAGAGCAGTTGATGTCATCTACCTGGACTTGTGCAAAGCTTTTGACACTGTCCCACACGACATCCTTGTCTCTAAATTGGAGAGACATCAATTTGATAGATGGACCACTGGGTGGATGAAGAACTGGTTGAATGGCCACACGCAAAGAGATGTGGTCAATGGCTCAGTGTCCGGCTGGAAGCCAGTGACGAGTGGTGTCCCTCAGGGATCGGTGTTGGGACCGGTCTTGTTCAACATCTTTGTCGCTGACATGGACAGTGGGATTGAGTGCGCCCTCAGCAAGTTTGCCGATGACACCAAGCTGTGTGGTTTGGTGGATACGCTGGAGGGAAGGAATGACATCCAGA
>NDXB01021417.1:15878-29046 GCA_002631895.1 Agapornis roseicollis | reverse complement strand
AATTCCCCGGGTCATCCATTTTCCCTTTCTTGAAAATGGGGGTTATATTTCCCTTTTTCCAGTTATTGGGAACTTCCCCTGATTGCCATGATTTTTCAGATATGATGTCCAGTGGCTTAGCAGCTTCACTCAGCACCTCCTTGAGGACCTGTGGATGTATTTCACCAGGTCCCATGGACTTCAGGTACATTCGCGTTCTTAAGATGGTCTCAAACCAGATCCTCTCCTACAGTGGGCCCAAGGTCTTCATTCTCACAGTCCCTCTATCTGCCTTGCAATACTTGGGTGGTGTGGTCAGAGCATTTGCCAGTGAAGATCGAGGCAAAAAAGTCATTAAGAACCTCAACCTTCTTCAAATCCAGGGTAGCCAGTTCTCCTGATAGCTTCTGGAGAGGGCCCACATTGTCCCTAATCTGTCTTTTATTTTCAATGTAGCTGTAGAATCCCTGCCTGTTCTCTTTCACATCCATAGCCAAGTTTAATTCTAACTGGGCCTTAGCTTTCCAGATAAGATATTTTGTAAAATAAAAAATGTCATTTACAACACACAAAATAGTTACAATGACTGTTGCAAATCAAAGTAGGCATTTTGTTTCAAAAGGCAATATATTGCCATTGCCATTTCTATTCCCAAAATAAAGGCAAAAAAAATTCTTATACTCTCTTACCTCCCCTCAAAAGGGAGGGACTTTCAGTGTTATTCTAACACTAAATATATAATAATGTTATAATTTTAATATTGTGTATTAAAAATTGGTTTAGAGTAAATAGAAATAATAAATAAGACTAACAAATAGATAAATAAAACAAATACATTTCACAGACTTCACATGTGTTAGTAAATGATTCGTCTTCTTAATGCATCACTAAATTTATTCTCATTCAAACATTTGAATTACAATATCAATATTCATTTTATATTTCAGAAAGTTTTTAGCAGCAAAATACGCTTCTGAGTTTATCTCCAGAAAATTAATGCATGGCTCTCAAATGGTTGCTGGAATTACAGATGGACATTCTACATAAGCATACTAGGCTCCCAATAAGTTGTTCCATATGTTGTTCCATTCCTCTGGAGGTAATTTATCAGAAGGTGTGCTAGTCAAACATTCAGTATACAGCATTTACTCTTTACGGAATTAACACTTCTGATGCAAGTCCTAATCATACTTGCATTTTTCTCTGGCTTTGATAAAAATGTTGCATGTTCTGGTTTTAGTCTAATTTATTAATAAAATAGAAAAGAGCAAACACAGCAGTGAAAAAAAACAAAACAAAAGAAACTTAAAAAACCACCCAACAAGCTCAACCAAATCAAACAATAATCCTGGTTTTGTGGATTTAAATGCGGGACTTTAAATTATACAAATGTGGAAGCACTGAAGGAACCAGACTTTGTCCTGTTATTTTAAGGCTTTTAAGGAAATGTAGAAAGAGGAAATGATTCAGGCTAGATGATGTAATGTGTTCTATTTTTATTCTTTAAAGTTCAAAGGGTTTATAGTTGTGAAGAGGACATATACAAAAGCTACAGCTACAATAGAAAATACTTTTCTCATCTTCTTTCAGATTTAGTTGTGTTCACAGCACAACCTGAGGGAGGAATTTTATCTTCCAGGTCACAGACCAGCTATTATGTCTTTGTTGATCCAGTGCTTACCTGTTATATTGGAACATATAAAATGTGTGTGCTGAAGGATAATGTAGAGTTTATCTTTGGCTTTAGTTTATCCCTTAAGCATTATTTTGTGACATGCTATATACTTTTGATATTTTGTGTGTTACTGGCTTCTTTCTTACTCTTTTATTCTCTGATGCTTCCACTGCATTTTCCTGCTGAGAGGTGGGATATCATGCTGGTTTGTGTTCAAGATTGAAGGTGAAATCTTTCTTCTTTCAGGTGACTTCTACATGAAATAAATGACTCTATTTTGTTCTAGGTGTAAATTGCTGCCCCCTTCTGTACACAAAACTGTGTACAAGTTGTCATGTGCTTGCATTATGTTTAAGAGTGGGGGGTAGGCTTTTGTTCTGGTTTCAAGGAGGTGATATTGGCAGGTTTAGAACTTCCAAAGACTATTTAACATAGTGTATGTGTAGATTTCTGTGTGTATTTCTAATGCTCTTTGGAAAAGTAATTGAAGATTTCCTGCTAATTTTCTTTGGGTGTATTCTCAGGAAGAACAGTGTGAAGATTTTTAAGAAGAAAGCATGTACTTGTTAATGCAGAAAGTAGAGCATAAATATATTAATCTGATGAATTGATTCTTACAGGATATGACAGCTAGAGATTTGCTACAGCAAAGGTATACGCTTCCTAATGGAGACACTGCTTGGAGACCATCGCCACTTGTTACTGCTGCCCTGGAAGGAAAGCTTGTTATTCTTGATGGCATTCATCGAATTAACCCTGGCACTCTAGCTGTACTTCAAAGGTCAGGATATGAGCTCGGATAAGTTGGCTGTGCATGATTTGTTCATTGAGTGCATGCATACTGAGAAATAAAGTTCCTTTTGATGAATATGACTTTCCATGAGTTCAAGAACACTGTAAAGATCAACCTGAACATTGAAGTTTCATAAAATATATGATATTCAATCTTTACTTACTTAAAAGCAGAATAAATTATGTCATGTTCGTTGTAAGTGTATGATACAGGAAATTTCAGCTCTTTGTAAGTATCAACTGTAACTCTGAATTGAAGGAAGAGTTAAATTTTACTCTAAACTTAGGAAATCTAAAAATTAGAAGTATTTACACAATGATTTGAAAATGCAAGATGTTTGAAATACTTTTCATTCTGCTTCTAAATAAAATGCAGTCATTGCAGTTACATGTGAAAGCATACTTTATTTTGATTGCAAAGAACTTTTTCTAAACATTAATTTATCCTTTATTGAATTATGAAATAAACTTTGTCGAGCAGTAGTAATAATAGTAAGTACTATCTTCATAATAATCTGTACTGTCAGGTCAATTTTTTTCTGCCATTTCATGTTCCTGCATTGTATACTGCAAACTTAGAGGACAGCACCAGCCTTCAAAGCAGGTTGTAGCAAAACCATTTTGTGCCTTCTCTTCTTATACATATACACAGAAGGTTAGAAGAGAGAATTATGCGTGCCTTGTTTTCCCCTTTTAATCTATTTAGCCTTGCTTTCTGGTTTTCTTTGACCCATGCATATATTATATCTAATGAACTTCTGCACAAAACAAGTAAGAGGTGGGTCTGTATGTAGGGTAGTCATTGCAGCCAACGGAAATACATTGCTTCAAGAAACAAATCGCAAGTATATTACTTGGTACAAGTATAACAAAATGGGCTGTTTCGTGCTATTTATGCACACTCTACTGGTAAGACAGAATTATTTTTTTTCCTTCTTCTTAACACATCTATTTAAACTAGGTTGACTGACTGACTATGTGCTGAAACTGTTTACTGATGCATATTATTTTACCTCCACACCCAGGTGCATCTTAAATTTTCTTTTTACTATCACCCATGTATGTTTTAAAAAAGCATTAGTTGATATATGCATATGTAAAAGTGATCAAAGGCTAGATAAAGCTTATTTTTTATTTTCAAACAGACTAATACATGACAGAGAACTGACCCTCTATGATGGCACCAGATTGTTAAGGGAAGATAGATATCAAAACTTAAAAGAAGAATTACAGATTTCAGAGGAGAAACTACAGGAAAGGTAAAGTGTCAGCTATGACTGTTGAATGCAAACAGAATTTCGTCCTGTAAAAAGCTTAATCTTTATTTTTTATTTATTTTTTTTACAAAAACATCATGCAAAATGCTTCTCTAGTAAATTTGTACCTTCTAATCACTAAGAGAAACATCTTTTAAACATCAGTTTCCTCATGAACTTTCTTTCTTTCTATGGCATGGGAAATTATATCCTGTTTAGAGTGCTTGACCTGAAAGGAAAACATTCAATATCCTTTAACAGAAGAAGTTAGACACTGAGGAGCAATTATAGTACATAAACACATAGATACAAAGTTATCTAATATTTATTTTTGGAATATTTTGTTACTACTATTGGAAAATAAAGCTTAATTGAAATGGAATAAAACTTGTTATTTTCTTTTGCCTCATCAGCTAGAAAGCTGGTGTATAATTTACAGCTAATATGGAGCAGGAAATCCTAAGGATGGGTTGGGACCCATTATGCTTACTCTTTTTGTTTCTTCACTTCCACTTGTCTGCTAGAAACATTCCACAGATAAAAACGTTTTCTAGTCCTTTGAAGCTATACTTGTTACGTAGTCAAACACTGCTGACCAGTTGTAGTTAATGGAAGGGATATCATTGAGTGTACATCAAAAAAATTGCAAGCTAATATTCAGTAATACATAGGAACTAAACATACTGCAATTCTTGAATGGCTCTGATCTCTGAATAAACATGATTGTGTCAGGTATCTGTGCTCGTATTTACACTGCAGGGTGTGCATATGCCCAAACTTTGAAAAGGCTTTATTGCTTATAGTAGGGGTGCATTCATGGTGTGCTGCGCTGTTTCTCTCAGTTGCCTCACTGAATACAATCTTTTTCATTGACCTTTGTAGTCACCCTTTAGGAAAACTGTTTTTATTTCACTGGTTTGTTTTTCTTTTTTAAATTATTCTTTCTAGTTCCCTTTTGATCCAGAATATTGTGTTTTTTTAAAAAACAGCAACAACAAAAATAAACCAAACACTACAACAAAGCAAACTTTTATTTTAGGTCTTCCATGCCATTTATATTGATTTTTTCTTTTTTTTTTTGGTAGGTATGGTGTAATCTAAGCCTACTTCTTGTACATAATTAGTTGAAGTCCACTGTGCTGAGAATCCTGCCTTCTCCTAGGTGAAATGTTCTATCAGGCCCTAGTTCAACTTTCTTCTGTATTGACATATTCAAAAGGAGCCAGGATAAAGCAATGTAAACTTGTATCCACTCCTTTGGCTTTGGCTGTTTGCTGCTTTGGCATTGGTGAACCACTGCTCTGTATAGAGGACACTGTTCTCGTCAGCCATTAAGGAACTGAAGGTGTGCCAGGACCTCATCCTGACTTCGGTCCCTTACATATTCTGAAAATATCACAACCTTTCACTGGCTCCCAGATGCAATGTCAATAATTGCTCTTTGATTCCAGGATTACATTCCTTGCTGGTCCTTGCCCTTCTCAGCAGCAGCTACTGCAAACTTCAGTACTGTTGCAAAAGATCGCCTTGTGGAGATTTTATATAGAATATTTTGTACCTGTAATTTATTAGCCATTAGCTGGGCAAGTTTGTACTTCTGAATCATGATTGGAAGATGCTTTCCATATTGATGAGATATGTTGTCTCTTTTTTAATATGTGTCAATGGCTGTGGCTAGTGGTCTTAGATATATTTCTGTTAGAGAAAGATGAATAGAGAGCTTTCTCATCCTGATTTACTGTGTTTGACTAGAACAATTTCAATACGGTTGCTCTTTGCCAGTACTGCAGAATATATGCTGTTATTCCCAGCTCTGCTGGAACTGAATCTAGGATGTTTGATGAGTGACACATTAAGACTACTGTTAATTTTCCAGTGAGGGAGTTCCCTGTGGAAAGTGGTTTCAAGTTTTGAATCAGGATATTATTCTGACTTTCCTAAACCCCACTCATTCAGCCTTAATTCTTTTTTGTATGTTGAGAATCAATGTGGTACATAGAATACATATAAAATGTTACTTTTGTAGCTTAATTTTGTTATTAACATTTTTATTATCTATCTGATGTCATGTACTAATGTGGTTCTTATGAGAAACTGAGGAAGAGCTGAAAACATACTGAAAGGCATGTTAATGATTCAGTGGAAGTACATGACAAAGTTTTAAATGGCTAAGCAGTTAGGCAGGACTTAAATGATGTAGCTGAGAACAGTCATAAACAGAGGAGATACAAGATCAAGAATAAAATGAGTGTTTCTGGAGGAGCAGAATTTGAAAGAAAACAGCCAAAAGCTTTGTTAGGAAATTATCAAATTAGGAGGGCAAGGCCATCTTCAGGGTTTCAGGAAAAGTGATAGCTGGAGACTGGAAAGCAGATGTGGTAGAGAAGATCTGATACCTTACTGTCATATGTCAGAGAAGCCAAGAGCATGTTAGTACATAATTCTCTCCACCCCCCTTTCAGGTCAGCTTAGGTGTGCATGAGTGTTCTTGATTGTGGAGAGTATTTGTAGTGTAGTTTGCAGTTTCTGTCTTTTGTGCTGCTTCTAAGCATTCATAAATACAAAATAACTCACTGTTACTCTGTTTTCTTAATTTAAGACTCACTTACAAGGTTGTCAGATGCTGTTGGAAGTTACATAAATACAAATATGTCTTTCATAATGGAAAAGAGCAACTGGTCATGCTTTTAACTAGACTAATTGGACTGAGTACTTTATGAATGGAAATGAAAAATAGAATTTCCATGTAAATCTGTGATAGATAAGAGTACAATTCCTAAGCAATGAGTCAAAACTTCTGTAAACATTATTTTTAGTCTCTGTCTGTAAAAGGATTTGACACACCTAAAGATTTTTCCAGTTTCTAAGAAGAGACAAAGTTTGCAATACTGGAGAAGTTTTGGAGATAATGGAGAAGTTTTAGCAGATTCCTTCTTTAGACAAACAAAACACATTTTGTGCTAAGCTTTCATGCTGTTATATGAAAATATTTGATAGTAAAAAAAAAAGTTTTTTCACAGTTTTAGTGATTTTAATGCTTCAATAATAATAATGTTTGTATGTGTGATAAATTGTAGAATACTGTGCAATCCATCCCTTTATTTCCAACCCTGATAACAAGTCAAGAGTTTTGAAATAAAGGGATGGTACTTCAGCTTCTACTATGAACTAAAGAAATCATGTGCCTTTTATATGAATATATTATAGTAGAGAATGTAAATGTGCTTAGAACATGGCAGTGTTGTGAGCAGTGCTGGACAAAGAGGTTTTGGTTTTCACATGGCTTTTAAGTTTTGCAAGTTAGAACACTATTCATAAATTATATTTTTGGCCAACATAATTTGGAAGTTGTATTACCTTTGTAAGAGTGATTGAAATAGATTACTTTTTGTTAGTCATTGTCACTGAGTTATATGTTCATTGTTCATTATTCACTATTATTTCTACATCTATTGTGTCTACTAGCATTTTTCTGAGAAGGGCTTCAGACTGGTGGTGCAATAGCTCTGTCTGACAAATGCAAGCGATATGTTTGCCTATGTGAAATTTTGGGATACTCCTTGGCCTGCTGAAAGTGTTTAAGAAGTCAGCACAGAGTGCTTTTTTTCTTTCTTTTGCCACTTTGGCTGTGGAGTTAAGTTAGCAAACCATCACATTAATTTTAGATTCACTCATTTGAGGAAATGAAATATTTTTGTTTATGAGTTTGCCAAGAAGAAAGAATAAAAAGCTGCCGTTGAGGAAGTGACAGATGGTCCTTAAAGATCATCTACATAGAAGGAAATTATAGCTGCTGATTCCTTATTTATTTAATGATTATATGATTCATTTTCCTGAACAGGTTCACAGATTAAGAGAAAATGTACTCAATTATTGTGCATATCCAAGATTTCTGCATAGAAGTTCTGTAGTAATCATCCTTTACTTTACTGAGACAGATACCATAAAGGTAGAACACCAGCTTTGCAAAAGAAGCAGTGAAGTGTTGGTTTATCTTATGATGCAGTATTTTGACCTATTTGGATGGATATCCCTCCCCCCAACACACACACATGCACAGTGATGGTAAGGCCGCAGTGTGGTGAGCAGAAAGGCAGCTAGTACAGGAAAACGTGGAAGTAGGTATGTAATAGGATTGTTCAAAAGTTAACAAATCACTCATAATGCATGGGTGGTTTTAGTGCCCTCCAGACAGTGGATTATTTTCCATGCAACTAGTTTGAAAGGGAAAACTTAGTAGGTGAGACAAGTACGGAATTGTGGCAGGGAGTGGATTTAGCAAGCAATACAAGTTTTAATTCCTTACATTTTCTAGCTTTTACTTCATTTTTTGTTGTGTGGTCAGGTTTTGTTTTTGTTTTCTATTTTTTCCAGTTTAGTGAATGTTCAGGTTATCTGTGTATTTTAGATGGTGTTGAAATTTAGGAAGAACTGCAAGAAAACAATGATAGGTCATTGCAGCCCTAGTATTAGAACAATTCCCAACACATAAAATTTGATAGAAAGTGCGATTTATTAAATCATGTTACAGGAAGAGAGGGCCAAAATTAGTTTTGCAGGCTGGCATCAGGAATGCTGTTCTGTTTGGGGTTTTATTTGTTTGTTTTTTTTTAACCTTAGGAGAAACTTCAATTGCTCAGACCATGTATCAATAATGAGCAAATCTTTCTCTAAAGTCACCCTGAACAATCTATGTTCTGAATCTCCTCTCAAGAACAGTGATGGTAATCCTTGGTTTGAATTAAACATTGATATCAAAAGAACGATGCACATATTATTAAGAGGGCTCTGCTACCTATGTTGTCAGTAAACATTTAATAGAGAAGGATACAGACTCTTCGTATTAATCAACTATCACCAAATCTTCCCACTGTGTTTGAGGCTCATTAATTTAAAAGGGATCATGTTTTTGTACAAGATACAGTTATTTGATTTTCCTCTGCAAAGAACAAAAGAGGTCAAGGAGTTATTTCTTACAAAATATAGCTTCATATAGGAGCTCCATATTATATTCCTTCAGAGGCTTGATCTATAATACTGTGGAACAACCTTAAGCTCTTCAGTTGTGCTAGTGGAAGCTGGGAACTTTCAGAGGGTTGCACAATTGGTTTCTTTATGGTATTTAATAATACACTTAGCTTGACATTTGCATCACTGTAAACATCAGTCCAAACAATAGTCTTTTGAAGTAGCCAAATAGTTTTACTCATGTTTGCAAACTGGAAACCTGCAGCAGTGATGGTGTGATATGTCCAAATCTAGAAAGTACATCAGTGACTTTAATAGATATCAGCAAGTCAGCTTGCCCTGACTTTGCATTGCCTGTCCTCCCACTTTTCCCTCTCTGGCTGTCCTCACTGTGCCCTTTGAGTTAGGCAGTGACACAGGAGGTACAGGAGAAATGTCTTCCTACAGCTAGGGAAAGCTGACTGCTGCTTGTGTTCCCTTATGGTATTACAGAGGGACCAGAATTTCTCTGTTGGAATTTGATGGATTTCTGCAGGAGTGTTCTTTTTCTTCTCAGCAGATGGGGGATTGGTAACAAGGGGGGGAGTCAGGAAGTATGTGTATTTATCTTATCTAAGAAAGGTTTTTTTCTCTAATAAGGTTGGCTAATGTTCCCTGACCTTTTTTTTATGCTTTAGTGACAGTGACATTTCCATTGGATCCTCCTTCATGTGATGTTTTCAGACATCTATTTCTATTAATCAGTAGCTTTAAGGCTTATGACTTTCAGCTGAGAGTAACTCATACCACCCCCTGTGTTTGCTTTGGTACAAAAGACTACTGTAATCACGCTGTTGTATCACAGGTTTATTGTTGTGACTAACAGATAAGCCAACTATGAGTAGATTTGTTAATTTATGTTTAATGATCATAATCTGTTTTTTGATTCCCTTGCACATGCCATCATTTCCTCCCTCAGTTTAGCCAGGAGGAATACTTGCCTCCAAGTGTTCTATTTTAAATAGTCATTTAAATTACATGATAACAGGCATATCTAGAAATATAAGCTGTCTAATTAAATTTCACTTGCTATTTCCAAATTAACATCTCCTATTTTAGTAAGAATACTGTGAAATTACCTGTTGAAAACAGGCCATCCTTGCACAGTTTGTGTGGCTTTTGTGTCTAATGTCTAACTCTCTACTGTTTCTAAAGATCATGCAATTGTGCTGATTAATGAGTACCACTAAATTCCCAGTCCAAATAGATGGTAATACTACATAGATGAGGAGACAAAATATGTGAAGAAGGCGAAGGTACTGAAAACCAAGACAATGGTCTTCTACTGTGCCAACACACACATCTAAGAGTTGTGTATTTAAGTGTGTGTTGCTCACAGTAAGATCCCATTATCTTCAGTGGATTCAAATAGGCAGGTGTCTAGGAGACTGTTAGTCACTAAGTCCTGCAGCATGAGCTAGGGGACACTGACTGAAGCTAGCAGATCAGTTCCGTAAAGACATAAAAAATAATGAAAGTAGTTTTTACAACCATGAGCAGTGTATGTGTTGCCATAGGAAGTTGTGGAGGCAGACAGGATGAAGAACTTCATAAAGGGATTAGACAAACTTGTGAGTAAATGGACATTAAAGCGATAGAGATCTACCCTCTTTAAAGATGTGATTGTGGGTGCTGGGAGAGTATGAGGGGGACAGAATACTGGTAGCTGCTAGGCTGATGTGCTTTTCCCACAGGGTATCTCTGGCTGTTACAATAAGAGATGGAAAGTGTGGTGAGTTGGTGTCCTGGGTTCAGCAGTTGTAGTCAGTTTTTCTTCTCTTTAGTAGCTGGTGTTTAAACTACGACAGTTGCGTAGATTGAAGGACCCAGCAGGGCACTTCTTATGTTCTTTTAAATATTAATCTGCTGTTGGAGCAACCTGTCTCCTCATGTGGAGTCTAAAACAAGGGAAGGGTGGAGTAACTGGTGTGAACTTTGAAGTATAATTTTCAGGAATTTTATGAAGTCGGATGTATTAATCCCATCACAAGACTCTAGGTGATTTTTCCAAGGACAGCAAAGAGCATCAGTAAGGGAAATGTTCCTAACCTGTTAATAAATCCATCTCTTCATGATGGCCAATATCTACATCATCCTTTCTGTCAGCCTAATTGAGTAAAAGAAGTTACTCATTACTGCAGCTCTGGTAGATCTTGTTCCATCCCTGATTTGCCTGTGGGAGACTTTGCTTTAAGTAAAGCACTTGTAAAAGTCTGTCAGATGAGTGGGATATGTCCATTTCAGACATACAGCCCAGTAGACTGTAGCTTAGTTGCTGGTATTTGTTCCCTTGAGGTATGCAGATCCTGTTGCAGATGAGGAGACTTGGGAACCCTTCTGAGCATAAAACCACTTATGCAGTCTTTGTCTTTTTTAAAAGATAAAGTTACATTGCAAATTATCTGAATACACTGTGGTATGATTCAGTACAATGATTTAATACCTTTTTTCACCTGTTGTAAAAGCTGTATTTTCTATTCACTGTTTAAGAGAGGTAATGCATTTATAAACTCTTTCTTTGCAGGTCTATCTTTCCTATCCATCCTTCTTTCAGAATAGTGGTCTTAGCAGAACCTCCTGTCGTTGGAAGTAGCACCCAACAGTGGCTGGGTCCAGAGTTTTTGACACTGTTTCTTTTTCATAATGTTCGATCTTTAAGTAAGAGTGAGGAAATTGAAGTTATAAAAAAGATGGTAAGTATGTTCAGTATTTAAGGCACTTACAAACTATTGCTTACTGAACATGATTCTTTATTACATAAGAAGTATTTTGATATTTCTGCCTAGCATAATTGTATTCATTTTCAAAGCTTATCAAAGCAGTGTATCTGCTTATCTGCAATGGTTTTGATACAAATTAGCGTTCTTTCTGTGATACTAAATGATGCTACAATAGAAAAGATGTTCTTTGCCAAAATTGCGTTCCTTTTTGTTTGATATAAAGCAACTGGAGTAACTATGCTTACTGCATTTGTGTGTAGCTGTACATGGAACTTGCATATATTGCAGTAAGATTAATACTGTTTTTTGTCGAAGCAGATTCCAAATGTACCCAGTGTTGCTGTGGAGCAGTTGCTGTCATTAACACACAAGCTTCGGGAGACAAATGACACCACGGTGAGCCCTTTTCTTTTGTCTGGGATTGGTTTTTGGTTTTGTTTTCTTTTCAAATGTACATTCTCCTGCTGTGAATGATCTGGTTTAACAAAGGCTGGGTGAAGCATGCTAAGCTATAGTGTTACTTCAAAGGCCGCTGGCTCATTTTAGACTCCACACGAGGATTGGAAAACCAGCCCCAGAAAATTATTGCTGGCAATTACTGTACTGCATGCTATAAACTTTTTTGATTTATGATGTTCATTTTTAGAATCTGCATAACTAAAGCTTTTGGGAAATTGCCTGAATCCCAGAGAAGCGAGGCAGAACAGTATGCGTTGTCAGTGGGTTTATGTACGTGGGTCTCAGTAAAACATGCTTGAGCTGCCTTTTGAATAGGTATGGGTATGATCATGTGTGCCCAAATATTTTTTGATTACTTCACTTTAATCACCAGAACTTCTTAGGCAGTCTCGAGCACAAATACAGGCTGTACAGAGACTGATTGAGAGCATCCCTGGGTAAAAAGACTTGGGGGTGTTGGTTGGTGGGCTTCCACTCAACATGAGTCAGCAGTCTATAATTGCAGCCCAGAAAACCAACTGTATGCTGGACTGCATCAGGAGCGTGACCAGCAGGTCAAAAGAAGAGATTCTCCCCCTGTACTCATCTCCCTTGAGACCCCATCTGGAGTACTGTATCCAGCTCTGGGGTCCCCAGGAAAAGAAGGACATAGAAGTGTTGGAGTGAGTCCAGAGCAGGGCCATGAAGATGGTCAGGGCTGGAGCACCGCTCCTAAGATAACAGGCTGAGAGAGTTGGGCTTGTTCCACCTGGAGAAGAGAAATCTCTGGGGAGACTTTAGAGCAGCTTCCAGTACCTAAGGGGGGCCTACAACAAATGTGGTGCAGGACTTTTTACAGGGTCACGTGGTGATAGAAAATGGGTGAGTGGCTTTAAAGTGAAAAAGGGTAGGTTTAGATTAGAAATTAGGAAGAAATTCTTTACTGTGAGGATGGTAATATACCAGAAGAGGTTGCTGAGAGAAGCTGTGGCACATTCCTGGCAGTGTTGAAGGCCAGGTTGGATGGGGCTTTTGAGCAACCTAGTCCGGAAAGTGTCCTGCCTATGGCAGAAGGGTTAAAACTAGATGACCTTTTAGATCCCTTCCTACTCAAACTGTTGTGTGACTCTATAAACTCTGCTGCATTATTGCTACAGGCTATTCTATTAAAGCAGTCTTGTCGAGAAAAGTAAGTCCTGCTTGCATAGTAACCACTGAATTCTTTGAAAAGATAAATCAGCTCCTGGTGGGTAAAAAAAAAAAAAAAAAAAAAAAAAAAAAAAAAAAAACCAAATTTTTTT
>NDXB01021415.1:0-13201 GCA_002631895.1 Agapornis roseicollis | reverse complement strand
AAGTCAAAACACAGCTACTAAAGAGAAGAAAAACTGACTGCAACTGCTGAACCCAGGACAAGCGCTTTGCAGGATGCATGTCCTTAGACAATGCAGAACCAAAGCCAGCAGGTTGTTTGCCACCATCTTCATTCAAGAAACAGGTTAGAGAGAATAACGTAGCTTTCAGTGAATAAATATTACAGTTGCAAAGAACATGACAGCAACAACACTAATGATGGTATTAGCACTGAGGATTTTCTAGGAACAGGGAGCAGCTTAGGGGCTACAAGGGCTGAGTGGAAGACCTGCTTACTTGCATGAGTAAGGGCTACTAGCAGTAGGAAGGACTGCAAGATTAAGCTCTCAAGGAACAAAGTGCTAACGGGTCTGACAGTGAAATGCCTCTGCAGTTGCTTACACAATTGAGGATATGGCCTGTGACATAACACACTCAGCCATGCAAGCTTCGTGTGCACATGTCCCTGTCATAATAGCAGCAACTTACTAAGCGCGCATAATCCCTCCCATCAGAAATGCAAGAGTTGCCTCCTTGTAAGAAGCATGTTAAAATCCTGAGCATACACACTGCCTTGTGGCAACACTCATTCATTCATACATCGAATCATATAAGGAGGGGATACACCTAGGGTGAGATACCTGTACTTCAGCAAGAGCCCTCTCCACCACTTGTTTGCTAGCGTACTAAAGGATCAGAGCAGCAGGAAGAAGCTTAAGAGGTCTGAAAAGCTCCTTTAAATGAAGAAAGGTGATTTCTGCAGCAGAGACAGCAGAAGGTGGCAGAGCATTCACCTTTCAGGAACAGGTGCTGGGGGTGTGCAGAGCACAGACCTCAATGAGGCAAACCACTGACCAGGGCTGCATGACAATGAAGATAATTTAGAGAGCTCCTTCAAGTACAATTGGAAATGGGGCTTTCCTCCTCTTACTACTGGTCCAGTGATGAGAGCATTTAGAAAGTATTTAAAATTGGTGTTGCTATGAACGCACTGTGAGCTTTGGCAAGGTCCTTTTGAATACATGGCCATACTTCAATGCCATGCTTCAAATTAATAATCAATACATAGCTCTATTAGATATTATTGTTATTATTATCCCAATTATTCACATCCTTCCTGGTCTTGCTCTCATGGTCGATACAAAGAGTGTTGCATGGTTTTGTTCTGGCTCACTGAGGTTTTCAGCCCAACCAACCCTTTGGCTGAAACTTGTCAGCTGCCAGTGACCAGAGGGAGAAGAGCCTCCCCTCACTTCCTCACCCCATCTGGGTGCATTGAGTTGTCTGTTTGGAAGGCTGTACTTCCTTGGGATGCCTCTTGCCTCTGGACATATGGTCCAGGAACCCACCACAAGGGAAATAATTTAGTTACTAGTATCAATTAAAAGATGTAGTTCCAATGCTTTATAGCTCAGAAAAGCAGTGGCAGCTCTAAACATGTTCCCCAGAAAGCAGATTTGCCTTGTAATGATTTTGGAATAAAATTTTCCAAGAGGAAATGTGAGAGGAGTGGCAGAAATGACTGATATCCATTTCCTTCCTTCCCTTGTGGGCCATTTTCAGAGCTGATTGACAATGTCTTTCATGATTGCTTCCTTGAAGTCTACTCATTTTCCAGTAAATATGCAGTTCCTTCCTCCTTTATCACTACTGGCAAGTGCACAGACCCTGGAGAGCTGCTACTTTCTGTATGTACAAAGCCAGTAGTGGTTTTGTACAACTGTTTTACACCAAAACTCCTTCCCAAAGCAACCTGAGAAAAAGGATCAGGGACGCACAGCCCCAGAGAGCCTGCTGGGGCAAAGCAGGCTCCAGCAAGATGCTCCATCAGCAGTTTCTACGTGTGCTAACAACAGTAAAACACTGCTCAGTTATAGCATTCTTCTCACCAGCAGATCTCAAAGCACCTTAAAATGGCAGCACTGTTCCCTTCTTTTCATAGGTAGAAATTATCAGTCCCCTGGTAATTTAGGAGGTCATCATACTACCCAGAACAGAAGACACAAGAGTTCCCCAGCCATGTCTCTAGCCCTTAGATCACATTACTCCTTCTCCCCAACAAGAATTAGGGAGGGTGCTAAAGCCAGTTTTATACTGTTTGCTAATAAAGTCAACCCTGTATCATAGCAACCTTGAGATTCAGATTTGAAATGCCCCTGATTTTTAAGTTTTTCTGACTGGTCTTCACCTTGTGAAGCACATCCTGCAAGGCAGAAGCTGGCTTGTGAAACCCAGGAGGCAGTAGGTACACAGCTGCAGCATTGTTTAAAGAAAACACTGGTGGCACTTCCTCAGATCAGGTGGGATGCTGTGCCTTCTGGAGCTGATAGCTTGGTGCTGGGGACCCTCAAAGCCACAGACAAGGGCTGATGGCAGTGCATGCTGGTGACCTGCCTGGTTCAAAGGTGTCGGAAGAGGAGGTAAAGGCTGTCAGGCTGAAGGCTCCAAGACCTGGAACAATCAGGGTGAGGTCATCTTGATCTTTCCTTAAGTTGTCAGGGTTTGAACACAAAACGTTTTCATTCACACACGTTTTCATTCATTTTCACAGATATATTATGATAGCCGAGGTTTTTCTTTTTCCATCCTCCGGGGAACGGCGAGCCATGCACAGACAAGACATCTTCTGCCAGCAGTTAGGTGCTGCTCTTTGTCACCGAGCTCCAACACCATACCGTGAGGGAGCTGCTCCTCTCAGCCTTGCTGTGCCCTTTTCATCAGCTAGCATGTTTTCCCTCACAAAAGGAACTGGAGCCCTCTTGTGTTGAGTTTTGAAGCTTGCAACAATCGCGTTAGAAATCCCTTTAGATTAAGCTATCTCAGCTTCACTGGGAGGCTGCGGATGAGCTGCTATTAATGGCAACCTGTCTGCACTGCTTGCCTTTGCTTTAGTGCCAACATTACATACAATGATACTCCAAAATCGATTTCAGCTTCAAAAGCCACAGACTTAATTCCAAATATATAAATAAAAAGAATCTTATGATAGAAACCCAGCTGACTCTAACCTCAGCTACTGCAAAAGGAGGCTTTTTAATCACTGGAATTTAATGAATAGGCTACAATATCTTCCAGTTACATAGGAAGTGTATTTTAGAAAGAGCAGTGGTGACTATAGGATTTGCAATTTCACTTGAATTTCGAAGCTGTGTGGAATAAATCAATCTCCCTTCACACCTACTACAGAGCTGTGCGAAATGACTGATTTCCACTGAGGGGAAACTCAAGGTGTTTCCCTAAACAGTATGTGGCTATGGCAGAACAGTGCATATGCTTTGGAGGAGGCAGCATTTGAATTACTGAGAATTCCAGGGATTATTTAGAATTTGTGTAAGTCTGGTGTTATTTTTCATCAATTTTATTCCTAAGTGATGCTTTTCTGCACACTTTCACTGCATCTCAGTGATATCAGCTTGATGGTGAAAGTGGATGTTGAAACCACTTTAAATACAGGTATCAGTGTTTCATTTTGAGAAACAATTACTTATGCAACCACAATCACGTCACTTTGTCAAAGTTGGGGAAAACCTAGCTTTGTATATGGGAGGTATTTTTGTTTGTGGTTATACTTTTCTGATGGAAGTTGCTGAAACCCAACCTATTCAAAGATACTTTAAATTGTTTCTATTGCAGACTTCTTTAAGGCATCCTAAACAAATTGCTCTTAAGTATAGGTACAGGCTTCCAGTAGTCTCTAGACCAGGATCTTAGTTCTATATTGTGCCTTTTAAGGCCATTTTATTAAAAGGCATTAGTGCTATTATTATTTTCCTTTTTATTATTGCTGTTGTTTCTGTTGCTGTTACTTGCTGTAAATTGCAATGGTATTTTGAAGAGCTGTGGGATGACAAGGTCCTTGCCCTGCAGCACTCATACTTTAGCTCAGGGACATACAGTCTTTGGAATAACATCACCTACTGCGTGGCCTTGTAGAGACACACTCGCTAAGGAAAGTCAGCCTTAACAGGTCCCAGAAAGGAAGCAGATTCTAAAGAGGGTTTTGATGGCAGGGAAGAAAAGAGGTCATGTTATTAGCCTGAGTTGAGCCCTGACTGCCACCAATTCAACACTTGGAAGACTGAGACCCAAGACATTCCTAGACAATGTACTTACTAGCTAAGAAGTGGGTGCAAATGTTATGCCTTTCACTGCTTTCATTGCACACTGCCATCTCTAAATCCAGGCAAAGACCATGTGTTTCCTGCATGAAAGAGAGAGCCAAAGCCGTGGACCAAAATTCTGTGCAGCAACTGGAGCTTTCCAGCTCCTAGCTTGTAAGACAATAGGATGACATGGCTTTTTATGAGCTGCTGCGGCATCTGCTCAAATTTCAAGCCTTTTTAAGAGGTTTCCAGTTGTTGGGGTTTTTTTTGTTTGTTTGGGGGTTTTTTGTTGTTTTTTTTTTGTTTGTTTTTTTAAAAAAAAGTATTAATAAAAAATGCTGCAAAGCATTAATCACTTAAAAAAGTCTGTCTACCTTTGTTACATAGATATATAGATATCTACCTTTGTNGGGGGGTTCCTGTTGTTGGGGTTTTTTTTGTTTGTTTGGGGGTTTTTTGTTGTTTTTTTTTGTTTGTTTTTTTTAAAAAAAGTATTAATAAAAAATGCTGCAAAGCATTAATCACTTAAAAAAGTCTGTCTACCTTTGTTACATAGATATATAGATATCTACCTTTGTTACATAGATATATTCAATACGGGTCAAGTTCATGTTTGAGCTTCCTCCACTTTGCTTCCTGGTTCTCACCGTATGTCGAAGATCATGATTATAATCTGACACAAAAGCATCTTCAGCAAATGATGCATTTCCTCTGCTTGTGGTTAAAAACAACACCTACAGACAAAATGGTATTTTATGGTTCAAGATTGCAGTAACAACAACTGGAAGAGATAAGGTATAGGCATTTCAGCGTTTGCTGTCTGGATTGCAGAGCGCGTCAGGGGTTGAACAGCAGTGTGCAGTTGCTGACTTTCACCACGGCACAGCTGAAACGGAAATAATTGATGCCGATAGTACCTTTCACTGGGAGAGAGCTGCTAATACCTCGTGCAAACAGCAGCTGTGTGTCTGAGAGACACAGCGCTCTAACGAAGCAAAGAAGGATGGCTCTGACAGAAGACATTACAGTAATGTACTGTAATGGGACTTGCTGATTTGAATAAAGTAGCATGTTAAACACTCCACAGTCTCTTTACTGTGTGCCATGGCCCTATTTACAGATCTACAGTCAAGATATTTGCACTCGCCTCTATGTGAGGCAAGCCAGCAAGCCCAGATTACAGTACTTTTCCATTTATTTTATTTTTAAAAATTTAAATGGATACATAGAAACTCCGGCCCTCAGGAACCTGACAGCTGTGAACAAGCTTTGTGGCAGCATTCCCATCGTACCTCTTGGATGCGTCTTTTGGAATGAAATGTTTGTCCCAAGCCCAAGGTCAGAACAAAGTCATCTGTCACTTGTAGAAATATTAGTAGTCTCACAAAATAGCTAACGCTTGTTTTCGTAGTCATTAGAGCAATAAATATGCTTTATTACCCATTCATAATGAAAGAAAAAAAAGCAAACATGAATAAATTTACCTATTAATAGCTTCACAGCACCATAATCCATGTTGTATGCATGGCATTGTGCCACAACCCAGGCCCTGGTTAACACATGTGTTTTTCCCCACTAGGTCAAGCACACGTTAATAAAAACGCATGATGGATGTGATGATAAAGTATACCATTAAACAATTACCCTCCCTTAACTCCCTTGACCTCTGCAGCACTTTGTACTTCAACCGTCTTTTGCAATCCAGCCTTTCTTTCTGCATCCAGATTAGAGCATCCATTCTTCCTTCTGCTGCTGCACAACCCCTGACCCCAAATAACTCCTTCTACCACCTTCATCTTCTCAAACATAGTTGGCTTCGTCATCCAAATGGAATTGCTCATGGGCCAAGTGCAATCTGGGTGGGCTGGACTGCTTAGATAGCTGCCCCATGGGAAGCTGAGGGAGCTATATCTGCTCAACCCCCTGAGCCACTGGTCCTGGTTGAGGGGAGAAATTGACCCAAAAGGCCTGATCCTCACCTCATCTCCTCTGTCCATTGAGACAGCAGCTTGCATTTATAAAGGGAGTAATGGTTTCTTTAAGCTACAAATTTCATTTGTATTTTTAATTAAATCTAATATTCAATTTGATGCAAATCTGTCTTTTTTTCAAAGTTCCTTGGCATCATTTTCCTCAAACTAAGGAAACTAAAGATGAAAAATTTTCGTAGAAATGGCAATGTTTAATTCTGTTACTTGCAAAACAGCTTTCTACGAACAGCTTCATAAAATCTACAGGATTAACAACATTCTGATATAGCTGAACCAGTGACTGTTTATTTATTTGATATTTGAGCTTTTGCAGCTGAATTTTTCTCCCTGTTTTACCCAGGGGCTCTGCTGAGCTCTGGGTCTCAAAGCTGTGTGTCCTGTGTGTTAGTCTTAAAGCATCTCTTGTACCATTTCCCTGTTCCTCAGATACTGGTTTGCCTATGAAGGTGTTATCTGTGCCTTACTTGTTTGACTTTGTTTTGCTTGGTACTTTCCTTTTAATACATCAGGAGCTCAAGAGTGCCATTGCTGGTGGAGTGTTTCTGCATGCATATTTAACAACTTCCCTATAAGTCCAGAGATTTCCTAAAGTTCTCCAGTGGAGGTGTGGTTTTGGTTGGTTCACAATAATGTGATGGAGGGTTATCTCTGCTCACAAATCAGGAACTCTTGGCTTAAGAAAATCGTGCTGAAGATCACGGTGCTGAAACCTGCTTACCATGGCAAACTAAGAGGAGCTCTGTGTGCAGGTTTCCTGCTCATTTTGAGGGGTGAAGATAATCACAAGCCGATGTCATCCATCACAGCATAACCACATTGTGCAATATGAAGCTGAAGAGGAGGACCAACAGCTTGTTATGCCCCGCACTGCCAAGAGTTGGGCAGAACCACACAAGAACCTGTGTTGTGGCAGCCCCCAGCTGCTCATAGCTTTTTTGCTGTGCAAGGAGCCTTCTGCAGTTGCATCATGGAAAAGGATGGCCAGCAGCATCTGGCATGGGGGTGGGGGGCAGCGTAAAGTCAGGGAGAGCTGTAACACTGTGCTGCAATGTCACGAGCTGCTACTGCTTGTAGGACTGTGGAGAATACATGAGAGTTGACAGTGAGGTCAGGGAGATAATATGAAGGAGCTAAAGCAGCTGGAAACCTGGAGAGAAAATGACAAGTTCTTTTGCACTTTTTGAAGCTGAACCTTCTTTACTTCTGGGGACAGATGATCTGAAGAACTGATATAAACTAGTGGGCAAGTTAGAAATTCCAAGGCACTAGGAGAGCATCCCCTTAGAAACATGTGGTTAATGAGTAGCAGAGGAAAAAGTGGCAAGGATAATTCTGGATTTAAAATCAATCCTACTGAGTTTTTCATTTGATTTAAGCAAATATGCAGAAGATATCTCATTGGTAAAAAAACCCCAACAATAAGAATACAACCAAATGTATCCATGTGTGACTAGACCTGTAGTGTAATTCTCTCAATGACACGATGGTCACCTTGGGTTTTTTTAGTACAAATGGGAGAGGAGGGAGACAGCAGCCATCCAGTAGCTCCCCTAACAAAGCAAATATTTCATCTTGCATAAACCTAATGTAATTCCTGGTTTTTTGCCACAGGAACCACACTGTGAACACTGAATTCCTGGTTTGTAGCACTCTGTGATCAGGAAGCGCTCAGCATAGGTTAGGTTCAATGAAAAGACAATTTTCCAAGTGCCTCAAGTATAAGTGCATCACGTTTTAAGTGCTGTAAACGCAGGAATGCAAACTGGCCACAAACTTCTGTGAACTGGACCACGAGTCATGACTCATTTATCAAACTGTTCTAAATACATCAACTAAAACAACGGAAATGTAAACAGAAGTTATGTAATTCCTCCTTGCCCGTGCTTGGGCCCTGTTTGTGATGGTGGAAATATAAACTGAACTAGAGCGCATGAAAGGATTTCCAAGAAAAAGCCTTTGTTTAATGTTTCCTATGCATCAGATATTCCACTTACTTCCCAGACACATATATTCCACATCACGCTTTTGCTGTCCACCGAAAATTCCTCTGTCTATTTATACTTTCAAATCTATGATCTTATACACTAATAAATAGTAATGAAGTCCTGAACTAAATACCAGTGTTATGGTTTCACTGGAGATCTTGCTGACATTTATAAATATCTGTAGTGTTCATGGTTCAGGACACTGGCAGGGCTCACAGATCCTGTTAAACTTTATAATGTAATTGTACATATGGTCTCTCTTTTGAAAGTATAATGCATGGGGTTTATGGAATATTTCTGTTAGGCAGCACTGCACGTGTTTGCTTCCTTTATCAAAAGCCGTGTTGCTGTGTGGGTGTATCTTAGCTGACCTATAAACCCCATCATTTTTCATCTTNATAATGCATGGGGTTTATGGAATATTTCTGTTAGGCAGCACTGCACGTGTTTGCTTCCTTTATCTTAGCTGACCTATAAACCCCATCATTTTTCATCTCAGCTGACACCAAACAGCACATAGTCTGAACTTTCCCAAACTATGGAAATATTGCTGTCTTGTGATTACTCACTTCTCTAAATTAGTCATCCACTTATATACCTGTCCATTTATACACTAGGAGATAGTCCAAGAGTAATAGCCATTTCCTTCCTTGTGTAAGCCTTTGTCTATCAACAGGATTGGAGGATTTGATTCCCTGTGATGGAAAATATAGCTCTGTGACTGTCATGGTTTAAGCCCAGCTAGCAACCAAGAACAACACAGACCTCGCTCACTCCCCCCCCTTCCTCCCACTGCTCCCAGAGGGATGGGAGGGAAGAATCAAAAGAATGTAAGTCCTATGGGTTGAGCTAAGAGCAGCCCAGTAACTAAGGGATAACACAAACCACTGCTGCTGCCACCAAGAATAATAATGATAAGGGAAATAACAAGGGAAGAGAATACAACCGCTCACTACTCGCCGACCGATACCCAGCCTAACCTGAGCAGTGCTCTGGCCCTTCCGGGTAACTGCCCCCAGTTTATATACTGGGCTTGATGTGTTGTTTATGGAATACCCCCTTGGCAAATTTGAGTCAGGTGTCCTGTCTCTGCTTCCTCCCGGCCTCCCCTCCTCCCTGGCAGAGCATGAGACTCACAAAGTCCTTGGTCAGAGTAAACATCACAGAGCAGCAACTAAAAACATCAGTGTTATCAGCGCTGTTCCCAGGCTGAGAGTCAAAACCACAGCACTGCACCAGCTACTAAGATGGAGAAAAATGACTGCTACTGCTGAACCCAGGACAGTGACCCAAGAAATACTTTCCAGTTGAACACTGTCATTGCCCTGCTCCAGAAGTTGAGAGGAGTTTCACAATACAGCCTGGAGCTGAACCTGGTATGGGACAACCCTGGGCCAGGGATTTTGCTAGGATAAGTCCAAGTTGAAATGCTGAAGAGCATCAGTACAATTAGAGTCCAGCTTCTCCCAGAAACATTTAAGTGACCAAGAACAAAGGTCTTGGGATGGAAATTCATTTCAACCTCAGATTCAGGGTGCTACTGTGATCCCTGAGCCAGTTTCTTGCAGAAAGCTTGTAATCATGCAATAGTGCCTAACTGTGCAAAAAGACAACTGCTGTAACAGTCATTCCTCCAGTAGAGAGAGTTCTAAGTATCCAGTATCACATGTATACCAACAGATGGGGAGGTAGGAGGAAATTCTGCACTCCAGAGAACTCTGTCAAAGTACAACTTTGTCTTTCGTACAACAGGGAAGATCCCAGCTGTCTTTGATCTTCCCAACTGAGCAGAAATCACACAGCTGCAGTCCCTGATCTCTGCTAGAACTGGTAGGAAACCAGAAACTTCCAGCTAAAATAGTGGTTAAGGCTCCCTTTTTACATGGCTAAACTTTCACAGTCCAAGGGAGTCGCATGCTCAGTCATTGCTGTCTAACATTAGATAGACGATCTTAAGGTCCTTTCCAACCCTAACTATTTGATCACAGAATCACAGAATCACCAGGTTGGAAGGGACCTCTATGATCATCAAGTCCAACCCATGCCCTACACCTCCACTAAACCATGTCATCAAGTTCTATATCCAGTCTTTTTTTAAACACATCCAGGGATGGTGACTCCACCACCTCTGGGAAGACTGTTGATTCTATGACTCTACAGTTTTATGATTCTATGATTCTGTGATTTCATGGAGACCTCATGACAGTCAGAAAGAGGAACTGTTCAGACAAAACTTGTGTGCAGATGTTATGTAGATACAGATGCTCCCAGTAACTGCATTACCTACCTGGGATGAGGAAAGGAACGTCTGCTATATGGATTCTGCCAGCACTTCTGTAGCCCTACACTACTCACATCTAAAGGAAGTTAAAAGTATGATGTGTTATCTCTTTGGGAAACTTTGGCTGGAAACAGCCACCTTAATCCCCTGCCCAGTCACTAGAGACATGAGACCTGTGATTGCCACTGCTACTGCCGAAGATGAGATGTGGAAGGGAATGGCCAAGGCAAGCAGGGTGGTCTGCTGTTAATGTAGACACTAGGTATCAGAAGCATGTGGGATCTTGCTTGCAGGCTGCAGGAAGACAGTCCTGAGCATACTGTGTAAACCCAGCTTTTTAAGAGAATGCACAAAGGACTTTTAGACTGTCTTCTCTGAAGGTTTCTGGAGATGCATTTATACTGGCCTAAAACAAATGTAACAGAGGAAAGGGAGAGCGGCTTGCTGCATATGTCACAATACAGGTCAAGTCAAGCGAGAAAGCCAGTGTTGGTGGCACATGAAAAATTAGCTCCCTGAAGCAAAGTAGGCAACAACTTATTTATGCTGGCTGGAAAAAATGCTCGCTCTATACACTTGTTCTTCTCCCACCTATAGCTCTTCCCAAGTGAGGCTAACTAGCCTGGTGATTGTGCATATCGGGTCTTTTACTAGACACAGAAATGTCTGTGGATTTTGGCTAATGTAACATGTATGAGTTAAAGCACTTGGCAGTGAGTCATTGCTTAAGACATGTGACTCCATCCCCAATTATCCTCATTCTGACAAAGGAAGGAAAAGCCATGGTGAAATAATTGTGTACCTAAGAAAAAGTTGCAAGGTCGTGTTCTGATCCATATATAGCAGTGTCAAATTGCAATGAAGTCTGCTTACATCCAACAGAAAACTGGAGAAAAGTGTTTACCCTCATGTCCAACCTCATGGACCTGAGAAGTGCTGTATAGAAGATAAAGAAGTCAGCTCTTGCACCTGTGCCAACAAATGGAACTGGCCTAGCCTGAGATTAATACCTGAACTGCCCTCAGCATACACAGTGAGTCTGATAGGACCCCTGCCATTGCCTCTGCTTTGCCTCCATGTCTGAAGACTGTTCAACATGCAGACACATGTGTGATCCCCACCAAATGCTTCATGGCTCCATGGTGAGCAAAGACCCCTCTCAGGACCCAAGAATTGTGTAGGTGCAGCCATTGTCCTTGCTGTGCAGATAAACTGGATGGTTTTGGGACAAACTGGGACTGCGGGGTAACAGAAGCGGTAGGGAAGGGCGAGCTCAGCTGGATGCACTATCTGTGTGTCCCACTAAGTAAAACCTAGCTGAATATTGCTGAAAATCACAGATGGCAAAATGATTTTTCAAACACCTTTAACTGAACTCACCAAATTAGTGCATTGTTTGCCTTATTGGTGGGAACATCTTGCTACTAACCAAATAATTTCATGAGCTGTTTTCTTGCTAAACCTTTCCCAGTTCAGGTAAGCTCAAAGGTAACAAAATTACATCCTTCCCACAGGTTTTACTCTACTTTGATTCTCCAGAGACAAGGTCTTTTAAAGGTCATATCTTGACAGAATCCCTTTTTCACCCTCCCTGTTGTGCTAAAATAGATCAGCGTTATTGACCTTGACAACAATGCCTGAAAGGTTTAGTGACAATCTATTCTGTATCAATGAGCACAGAAAACTGCTTTTATGGGCTGAGGCACTCTCTGTGCATTTGATAGCAGGCAGATCAGCTCTTCTCGACAAGACATTGAGAAAAAAGATTTAATGTATCCATCTCAATGTGAATTGGATCGTACCCTCCTGACATGAGATCCCCAGCCCCAGGGAAAGCCTCGCTCAGCGCTGTGTTGCTGCATTAGTCACTCGTAATGGCTACATGAAGAAACAGAGAATGACAAGAGCTAAATAACCTTGTGAGTGTGGAAACATCGGTGTTTCCCCAGCTCCTCTGTTTCCCCAGACTTTTTAAACATAAAAAGCGATAAAATGCTTTTAAAGGGGGCTTATTTTTCTTTCAAAACCACTCTTATTTGAAGCATGTTTTGTAGAGGTAGATGGTGCACAATGAAAAGGCAGCCACGGGTGGTAAAGCAGCTGATAGAATCATAGATAGTTAGGGTTGGAAAGGACCTTAACATCATCTAGTTTCAACCCCCTTGCCATAGGCAGGGACACCTCACACTAAACCATGCCACCCAAGGCTCTGTGCAGCCTGGCCTTAAATACCACCAGGGATGGAGCACTCACAACCTCCCTGGGAAACCCATTCCAGTGCCTCACCACCCTAACAGGAAAGAATTTCTTCCTTAGATCCAATCTAAACCTCCCCTGTTTAAGTTTGAACCCGTTACCCCTTGTCCTGTCACTACAGTCCCTAATGAAGAGTCCCCTCCCAGCATCCCTATAGCCCCCCTTCAGATACTGGAAGGCTGCTATGAGGTCTCCACGCAGCCTTCCCTTCCCCAGGCTCAACAGCCCCAACTCTCTCAGCCTGTCTTCATATGGGAGATGCTCCAGTCCCCCGATCATCCTCGTGGCCTCCTCTGCACTTGTTCCGACAGTTCCATGTCCTTTTTATGTTGAGCACACCAGAACTGAACACAACGCTCCAGGTGAGATCTCATGAGAGCAGAGTAGAGGGGCAGGATCACCTTCCTCGACCTGCTGGTCATGCTTGTTTTGATGCAGCTTTCTGGGCTGCAAGCACACACTGAAGCCAGCTCATGTTCATGTTCTCATTGACCACCACCTCCAAGTCCTTCTCCGCAGGGCTACTGTCAATCTCCTCTTTGCCCAACCTGTAGCTGTGCCTGGGATTGCTCCAACCCAGCTGTAGG
>NDXB01021414.1:89684-114295 GCA_002631895.1 Agapornis roseicollis | reverse complement strand
TTTTTCCCAGAATCATTCATTGTGGGCAAAAAGCAGAAATGTACTGCTCATACAGAAAGGAAATAAGGTGACTTGATTCAGTCTTTCTGATGATGATCAGTGGATGCTGTTCATGATTTGCAGCTCTACAGAGGAGGCTAAGGGAAACCAGTCTGCTGAGGTTCACCTGAGAACTGGAGTTTCTTCTCTAAATCCAGGTGTTATTCATGTCATATAACACCTGTGGAGATGGGACTAGGCAAATAGATGAATCTCAGTCTAGCATCCACTCAAAATAAAGGCCTAACAGTATCCCACCATTGCTTACACATCCCTTCCCAGGAAATGGGAGTGAATCCCCTCAATCCAAGCGACACTTCATGTCCTATGAATCTTTGTGTTAACAACTAGGTTGTTGTTGGAGCTGAAGTTTGAAAGATCATAGATTGCTCATGTTTTAAAAGAAATTGAATATCAAAATGGTAACTTCTCCAGTTCCTAGGAAGTCCTCCTGGAGAAGGGCAGCAGGATAGCAGGCTTCTCAGAGACCAGAGATGTGAGAAGGGCACCAAGTTCTGTCAGGACTGAGGCACTGCTGGAAAGTGGCAGGGGCATCTCAGCAGTGGTCTGAGCTCTGTGGGATCTGAGACAGAAATCTGGTTCAAGGTGTGGGTAGTTTTCAGGGCTAAAACAACTGGAGTTTTCAGAATCAAAGTTGTGTGCATCTAAAGATCACCTGAATTCTCATTTAAGTGTTTAAGCCTTTCTTTATATGTGGCCTGAAGTTCCATATCTACTAAAATTCACAGGAATTAAAACCTCATTACTGTATTGTTGCTAATTCTGAATTTAAAATTCTCTCTTTGGCAGTTTAAAAGAATAGCTAATCATGTCAGTCCACTAATGCATAAAGTCATGGAGGTTAGCTGAAATGTTTTGGGGCCTCATGAAGTGCATCAGGAAGTGCAAGAGGCATCTTTTAATGCTCCACTTTGATATGAAGGATTAGTATTTCAATAGCTAAGGGAAGATGAATTTTAATGTAAAAAAATGACAGAGGGAATCCTAAGAACATGTAAATTGGCTAGATGGTAGCTAGCCATGATAACTGCATTATGTACAGAAATGCTCTCTGGTAAAGCCAAAGTAATTTAGCTGCTCATGAAAGAGGGAACCATATTTGCAAGTTTCAAACTTCTGGCTATGCCATAGAGAATGACTGTGCACAGAGAAATCTTTTATAGAAAGATGGGACACAGATTTATACATGACATTTTTTTTTAAAGTTATATTTTCATTTAATTTTAGACCTCAGATGAATTCCATTTAAGATTTATGCTCCAACTGTGAGGGCAAAGTGGTCTTACAACAGAATTAAGATTATTTAGTTTGGAGAAGACCCCTTGATTACCAGCACTTATTTTTTATTTTTTTTTGCAAGTCCCTGAATTAAATGTGTAATACAAAATAAGGTGAGGGAAATGGGGGAGAGGACTCATTTTATCTATCTAGTACCTCCAGAAGTAACTGACCAAGTCACTAAGGAAAGCCCTGTACAGCTCAGTCTAAGTTTGGAAGGGGAAAGCATGCATATGCTGTTTTCAAAGTTACAGCTACGTTGCGAGGCACAGATGGTGTACATCATCAAGGGTACTGTTCTCCAGCACTCTTGCCAAAGCAGCCCACCACCTGCTCTTGATTTCAAACATACCTTGGGCTAATCTACCTTGGCTGATGGAGTCCATTGCAGCACTAAGGTGACTAGCACTGAGAGAGAACAGGTAACTCTTACCTTTATTGCTGAGGGAAAACTTACGTTCACCAAGGGCTTCGCAGCAGCCAGTGAGAATTACTGAGCTATTGCTACTCATAGTGCTTCCCAAAGTGTGAAATAAATAATTTCTTCTGTTGCTCTGATCACAATATCCTTTAAGCCAGAGCCACCTGACATTTGGAGGAGTTGGATGCTGTGAATAGGGTGCTTGATTCCGTGAATATGCTATCCTGTTAAACGACTTGAATATAAATCATGCAGAGAAGGATCCATAAGGATGGAGATTACAGCCCCAGAAATATTTTTCTAGTGGTCTCAATCTCATTTACCAAGGTTGATGGTGTAATCCATGTCTGCTGCACCTGTCTCTCCTAGAAGAGAGGCTGACAGAAAACTGAGCAGTAGTTCTAGGAAGGGATCACTGCATGCAGCTTAGTCTTCTTTTGTACAGATCATGTAGATAAAAAGATACTTGAACACAGCTTATGTGTAACGCACAGAACTTTAACATAGAGAAATAATGTACTTTCATTGCAAGAATTCTCAGACTTTGATTGAAAATATTAAAAACTAGTAGAAAATGGTTTTAATTATTGCATTTTTGATTTGACAAAATAAAAGTAAAACATCCTTTCTTTTTGGGATAGAATTATTCATTGTGCCCACATAAGAAGTACAATATAAGGCTGGCAGAAACAGATAGCATAAGAGCCTTCAGTGACAAGGGAAATATTAAGACATTAATGAATATAAAATCATTTGGAATATAAATATTTTTATATTTAAATATATATCAATATAAATATATAATAAATATAAATATATAAATGCTTATATATAAATGATAGTTTAAATTTGAATGCATTAATAATTGGAATAAATTAATTCTTTAACATATTATGCAGTGGATTATAAATCTTTTGTAATTTACAAAACTATATAATGGTGGCACAGAGGATTTACAGCATCTCCTTAAGCTGTCTTTTTACACAACACAAGCATTTAATATAAGTATTCAACAAGCCTATTGACATTTACTTTTCCCTTTGCCATACATTTATTAAGTTTGAATATCACATTCACATTAACATCAAACACATAAAATATGGAATAGCTGGAGAGAACAGAAGACATATTTTAGTGCTTTGATGTTGATGCCAAAGTTTTATTTAAGATATTTATATGTAGTCTAAAAAGGATAATAAATTTCATTGAAAGCTCACTATAATACTAGACTTTTTAAAGTCCACAGGGTAGATTGAAAGTATCAAAATGGAAAAATAGGAATACTGCTGAACAATCAGTCTTCAAAAGCAGTGAATGTTATGAGGAAATCACATTTAAGATATCTGTAATTTAATTTGATTTCTGAAAAGTGGAATGACATACACAAGAGTTATAGATTAGACATAAAAATGAGTTTCTTTAGCTTTTTCTGTTTTCTTACACAGGAATCATTTGCTTCAGAGGCATTTGAAAAAAGACTACTGTGTACTTACTACATTGTACTTACTATGAAGTTCAGTATGATTTAGTGATGTAACGTATGGTCAAAGGCGGACAAAAGCAAAGACAGTTCCCTTGACTTAAATGTTTGCCAGTTTCTACCTACTGCTGCCTAGGTGAAACTAAATTAATCCATAGATTTGTAGCAAGAATATGAGTAACCAAGCAAGATGGAATATGTACTTGGTAGATTAAATTTATCTCTCCTGTATTTCTCCAATGATATTAGGTATGAACAAACTGGATTGGATTAAAGAAGGGTGAGCTATCCATCTCAAAGAAAGCTGTAACAGAAGATTTTATAAAAACTAAAATTGTTTTGGCAGCTTNATGAGTAACCAAGCAAGATGGAATATGTACTTGGTAGATTAAATTTATCTCTCCTGTATTTCTCCAATGATATTAGGTATGAACAAACTGGATTGGATTAAAGAAGGGTGAGCTATCCATCTCAAAGAAAGCTGTAACAGAAGATTTTATAAAAACTAAAATTGTTTTGGCAGCTTTTGGCACTATATTGTTAACATTTTTTTTTTTTTTTTAAGTAACCAACTATGTAAATTGGATGTTATCACTTTAATGAAAAATTCCATTGCCAAAATATGTAAATACACTTTACTGTGAATTCAGGAATGCCCTCCAATTCAGAGGAAAGCAGAGATAAGAAATTCAGTCAGTGTTTCCCAAATATTAAAAAATATGCAGACCTGCTCTGGATCAAATGTTATGCTTTGGCATCTTTTCCTCAGTTTTCTAAAATCTCACAGGTAGAACTAAGTTTTTGATTCACTTTAACTGGGAAACTTTTCTGTAGTCTTTAGAAGCTTGAACTTTCATTGATATATTCCAATTGGCAGTTAGACCCCTAAATACCTTTGTGTATTTTCTCTTTCTTATTACTTGTTGAACATTCATGGATGAAAAATCAATTGAAACTGTTGGATGTTCAATACTTGTGAAGAAATCAGTCCTGTGATTGACAGCTATTATAACACCAAAGAAAGAAGGACTCAGGACAATTACTAGATCAGGCTTAAACATAAACCAGAAAGCCAGCTGTAAGCTCCAGTTTAGAAAAGGACAAAGGAAGAAACTTGGTGTCTGGATATATGTCTGTGTTATTTCCTCAACTCATTGAAGATTTTGAGTCTATTCCCTTAGTTATTATGTGCCAAAGCTCAACAGGTTTGCTCAGTCAGTATAAGAAACTGTAGCTGTAACACCAACAGCCACAAACTCTCAGCCTGACATGCTCCTGAAGAACAAAAGGAAATAAGAGACAGAAACAATAAATTTTTCATGATACAGGATGAGGCAGATATAATACCTGTCTACAGTCATGGCATCCAACATATTTTTATGGCCATCAGATTTTCCTGGATATTCCCATTGCATATCAGTCAGTCAATCAGGGAAAAGCACAGCCTTCTGTGCTTGAAAAATATTCCCTTGAGTAGGCTGAGATCTCAGCCCGAAAGGTAGATCATCATCTACATACCATGCTACCCATATGCAGTACCTTATTAATGTCAGTATGAGTTTGGTTCACATTTTCTGTTTTGGGCCACACCCCTCAAAAAGCACTTGGAAATCTTTGTTCATGAGGTCCCCTTTGAGAAAGAATTACAATGAAATCTGAACAAATACTTTCTTGTGTTTATATGCATTTCATTTCATGCTACTTTTTGGTCTTGAGCTAAGAACTGGGTTTAAGATTCATCCAAAAATCCTTAGTGTCAGGCCCTGTTATCCTGGTCTAGATTCTGATCCAATACTTCTTATCATTAAATCCTGAAAAACATGTGGTGATGTGTAACCTTTCAGTAGGAAATAAAGTCAAGGAGAATTTGCTCTTATCACTATGAGAAAGAACTAGTTATGAAACACAAGCTACTGGAAAATCTTAGTTAGCATCAGTTTATCTGCTTTGGATCCAGGAAGAAAAACATACTTTAAGGTGCTTGTCTAGTATTCTGCATAAATATTCCTAAAGGGTAAGAGCAGATATTAAAATCATAGAAACATAGAATCATAGAATAGTTAGGGTTGGAAAGGACCTTAAGATCATCTAGTTCCAACCCCCATGCCTTAGGCAGCAATACCTCACACTAAACCATGCCATGCAAGGCTTTGTCCAACCTGGCCTTGAACACTGCTAGGGATGTCGCATTCACAACCTCCCTGGGCAACCCATTCCAGTGCCTCACCACCCTAAAATCTTCCCTGTTCAGGTCTAAATGATATCATATTTTTTAACTTATCTTCCACATAATAATGTTATCAATTAGCATCCAATTTATTTTGTTTCAATGTCATTGAGCTCCCTATTCCAATAGTACTGCTATCTATTTAAAAGATGGATGAGCCCCACTGTTTAGAAACAAAGGTAATATTATTAACTATGATGAGAAAGTGTTATCATCACTGTAAGAAGCCCTGAATAAGGAATGGCTTGGTAGTTAAAGTTTGTAAAATCATTATTTAAGTTTGCATAAACAGCATTTTATGATTACCCACATTTGTTGAAACACTACCCAGGTGAAAATGGGCTGAAAAAGGATCAAAAATGTCGCCCTGATCACATTCTGAGATGAACCTTAAGATATTAGACCATGCATTATCTTTCTGTCAACAGCCTTAGGAATAGCTGTTAGCCATACAAATAATCTCTTTTGAACTGTAACTCCTTAAGGCTGATTTGATCACTGAGACAAAAGATTTTACAATTTACGGATTTAGTTGTCAGATGTAGTTAGCAGCACTCTTATAACATTAGTGGTCATACACACCTAATTTCAAATTCTGTCATATAAGATTAGATGAAAAGTCTGCTTCTGGCAAGTATAATTTACAAATTAATATACTTTTAAAAAGGAAAAGGAGATATAGAATTTTTACTTTGAAATTATCCAGAGCTACTGGATTTGTTTTGGAGAGACAAGACAGGTACCTAATGAGCACAATTCAGATGGTTTGGGTTTGCTGACAAAGTTCATCTATGCTGGAAGTCTCTTCCAAACTCAACTATTCTATGATTCTGTAAATTTTTCTGGGTTTTCTTTCAAATGTAGCAAATTTTCAAATGTATAAGATATTTCTGATTATGCAGGAATGGAGATAACTAATTGAAAAGCTGCATGTTGAATAATCATAACCTTTTTCCAGAGAAGTCAGTAGACTAAACAACTGAAGAACAAAACATAGGAATTATTCTAATAGTTTGCAATAAATGGAAGATTTCAGAAATTTAGAGAAATAGTTTAATGGAGTGAGCCATCCAGTTCCCTGCATCCTAAACAACTCTTTTACTGCAAGTCAAACTGTTCAAATAACAAATCTCCTTATTATAAAAACACAGGAGAAATGGGCAGAGGCATTATCCTATCAGTAAGCTTTCTGTTGAAGACATAATATGTAGCTAAACACATACTGGAGTGAGTTCCAGTAACGAAAGTAAGTTGATAACCATTGCTTTCAAATGCTGCCTTGGTGCAAAAATCATCTTTGCCATTAAAGTTATGGAATCCGATTTAAAAAAAACAAGAAGTCCTAGACAAATAAACTAATACAAACACACACACATCTTTCTAGATAATTTAAAAGAACAAAGAACATTTATGACAGAGAGGGAACTCTTTCCAAATAAAATGTTAGAAATTTCTTTAAATATATGGAGACCTTTTTTGCTCTTTTAGTCCAAATATTAGGTCCAGAGCTTCCAAATTAACTTGATTTCTGCCAGTGAGTGATGGATTTATTGTTATGAAATTATTCTTACCTTGTGAAAAGGTAGCAAACAGCTGGTACATTTCTAGTTCCTTCCAAAGAAAATATCACTATGAAGATACTAATGATAAGCTCATTTGATATAGTGGGAGTGTTCTGTGGAACAGAGTGTTCTGAGGAACAGAGGGTTCCAGCATTGTTTCGGGGTTTTTTTTCCTTAAAAGCTGAAGATGTATTCAGCTTCCATACAGGGAGCCTGTCAGACAATTTTTGTCACTCTAGAGTCTGAAAATCAATTTAAAGTTATTCTGGTTTTGCCACATTTTGTGGTTTTGCTAAATTAGAAAGTGTTTGGAAGCCTATTGAAATGACGATGGAAAACCTCAGAAGTGAGAAAAAGAATGTCAGTATCAGCATGCAGGTAGGTAGCCAACACAGACTAATTAAGCATTCTCTCTATGTTCTTAAAACCACAACATTCCTTACAGTAATTTGTCTAAGTGCACACTTAAAAATCTTAAGTCTAGAGTAAGAGGAGTACTGCAATTAGAGCTCCAAGGACGTTTCTTAGTCTTCAAAAGGAGAATGCTTGGGCTGAGAAGAGATTGCAGGAGCTGAGTCTGTTTAGTCTAGAGAGAAGAATAAGAGGGGATCTTATTAATGCATATTAATATCTCAAAGGTGGCTGCTTGGAGGATGGAGCCAGACTCTTCAGTGGTGCCCAGTGACAGGATGAGGGGAAATGGCAATAAAATAAAACCCAAGAAGTTTCAGCTGAACGTGGTAGAGCCTGAACATGTTTCTGTGTAACCTGCTCTAGGTAGCCCTGCCTTGGCAGAGGAGTTGGACTGGATGGTCTTCAAAGGTCCCTTCCATCATGACTATGTGATTCTGTGAGTGAGCATGGATACAATTTCCTGATACTTGACCTGAATCACGGGAAGCTTAATTTTCTTAGTTCTTGAAACTTTATAGCTTTCATTGTAGGTATGATGAAGGTTATCAAACTGTAAGACCTGTTTTAAAAAAAATACTGGAGGCATGTTAACAGTGTTTCTTTTGATACCTTGGCCTAAATATGCCAATGAGTAGGTAGATCAAAAGACTGCAGCCTTCATTATGCTTCTACTAGTTAAGGTAGATAAAAGCTAGATTGGAAGGCATGCAAGGTAGAGACTCGTCTGTAGAAAACTGAGGATTAACAGGAACTCAAAAGGAAAGAAAGCTAAGATACAGTAGCAAGCGTTGTAATTCTAGGTCTTTCAGAGTTTGTAGGACCAATGATTTTATTATGCTTTTACTGAGGAAGAAGGGCCAGCTCAGTTTTATGACTGTGATTCCTACTACTAGATTTTATTTTTGGGATGCATACATATGTTTTGAAGCTTCTACTAAGTTGAAAAGAGAATGTGGATGAAATCTGAAGATCTATATAGGAACTTAATGTCAGATGAGTAATTTTTGCTGGAAACACTTAAACGGATCATTAAATTCTGCTATTAATATTTACTGCTTTGCTTTTGTTTTTCTAGTGTTTCTTCAGTTATTTAATTTGCTTCATCAGTTCCAAGTGATAAGATGTGCTAAATCATTTGACACTGTTCACTATGCTAAGGTATTTGTCACATACTTACACATTATAGCTACATACTAGCATGAAAAATGGCATAAATACTTTTTTCAACTAATAAGACCTAATGAGAGACACTGTGGTTCTTAAGCATCCTGAGTAATTACTCTCCTTTGTGAATGAGATATTTAAATGTTTTCTTTTTAATTGATTGCTGAAGGTTTATTTACAATATATTGACCCTTTGTTTTGCACTACTTACTGGACTTATATTAATAATAAAGAAGTGCAGCAATAGAACTTATATGTAAATCTCAGTTTGCCACTTTCATCCCCCTACTTAAGACCAGCATATGATAACTCAATCCTGCCTCACTGAGGATTTGAAAAAAACAGAGAAATCAGATAACTATGTCTCTAAGAATTATATTATTGAATTATATTAATTTTTTTTAAAGCAAGCATTAATATTTTCTAGCAAAACAGGCCAAAGACCTGCCCACTGGGCTGATTCAATATACAAAACTCCTAATGGGAGTTTACACACATATTACCTAACATGCTAATTATATTTCTGAATGTCATTTTAATATATATTCTTAAGTTTCTGTGCCCACAGAAAGAACTAAAAATAATTTGGAGTAATTCAGGACTCAATTTTCATCTATATAGGAGATAATACAATAATCAGCACTTAAAAAAGACCAATACCATAATTAAAAATTCTTTTGATTGGAGAAGAGATAGAAAGGGTGGTGGTTTATTTGTTTTATTGCTGTAGCAAATATGTTAATAGTTTCTTTTCAAAGAATTAAAGGCCTACTACAAAGCCAGAGATGTTTAGAAATCTCTATGTCAGATGGATACCAAAAGCAGAAAATTTAAGTATGATTTGGATTTACATCTGGAATTCACTCTGAAAATACTAATGAACTTTTCAGCATAAGAAGGTAGGTGCATGAATAATACCATTTGTGATAAAAATTAATAATAAACTACTTTTTCAAATATCATAAGGGTAAGATAAGAAAACACCTAAGAATTCTGTGCTTATTCCACTAACAAATGCATATATTTATTCTGAGAACTTAAGGTATTGATATTAATTAACAAATTGACCTGGTAAGTTTTGTTTCATTTCTAGGTCCTCTGTTTCAGTGGACTGGAATCCAGTAATGAATGATTCTGGGCACTATTCTTCCACTGGAATGTAACCTGAAGAGTCTCAATTACTGAACTAATTTTCTTGTATACTGTTAGAGTCCTGCTGCCATGTTTCCTAGACAAGATTCACCTCTCAGCAGTTAAACACTTCATATAATGTAATTATAAATTATGTATTGCTTAGAATCTTATAACTTTTGTGGCTGTGAAATATCATGAATGTGTGCTTAATAACTTTTGTCTAGTGCCAAAACTGGTGGTCAGAATGTTAGGCCATGGACAACACTGCCAGCACTGCAGGTGCCACTCACACTAAAATGATTCGCCTCAGAAGAGACCTCAGCAGCTATCCAGACCAACTGCTTGCTCAAAATAGACTCAGCTGTGAGACTGGACTGCTTAGGGATTTATCCAGTCTGAACTTGAAAATTTCCAAGGATGGAGGCTATACTACCTCCTTGAGCAACCTGCTCCAGTGCTTGACTGTTCTCATGGGACTACTGTCCTCACTAATCTCCAGCATAAGCCTGTCTTGATTCTACTTAGACCTGTTGTCCTTCATCCTCCCATCATGCACCACTGGGAAGGATTTGGTTCTGCCTTTTTTAGCAACAGCCTTACACATACTGGCAAACTGCTATTATGCCTTCTTTTCAGCAGGTTGAATAAACCTCTTGTCCCTTTGAAAATTATCCTTACAAGGCAAGTGCTTCTGTCTGCTGACCAGCTTGGTGGCCCTCTGCTGAACTAGTACCAGTTTATCAGTACCTATCCCAAAACTGGATGCAATGTTCCCCAGCCAGGCAGTCCCTAACCTGAGCCTCAGACAGGGCTTGACAGGGCTTCTTCTAGCCCAGCTGCTGGGATTTTAACTTAACTATCAGCTATGCAAATAACTCAGGAATTCTGTTGGTTAGTAAAATAAATGACCCCCACAAGATGTCTTCTATAACTGTCTTAAAAAGTAGCTCTAACACAGTTTTTTTTAAGGAGTGCTATTAAATGTAATGAGATAGACATTAAAGTTTTTTGCATTTCTTAAGCTGTAGAATCCATGCAGGAATGTCTGAATCTTGCAAGGTATGCTGTTGGTGGGCTAAATGAACTCAAAGAAAGGCAGTGCATAGTGAAGGGAATAAGCCACCTTTTCTTAATAGCTAACAAGAGAAAGATTTTAAGGTTTTGAAGTACAAAACGTTGTGTATGACAGTACTGTCTTCCAAGTGTGCACACCCCTCAAAGTGGAGACATGAAACACTCATTTCCCATTCGTTATCTTGAAAAATCCTACTCAAATTAATCCACAAGAGAACTTCAGTCATCAGATCTGCACATTTTACTGCAAATTCCCACAGAATGTTTGTTTCAATTAAAAATATGTTAATAGTATTTGATCTATCCTCTGGGATATGCACACACTCACACTCACATACACAACTCGTTTTACTGTCTGCTCCACTCTGAGCTTACTCTTCCTATAATTGATCCCAAATTGGCCTTTGTAATAAGAAAACCTACTGGTACTCTGAAAGCAGAAGAGGAAATGCAAAGGTCAAATGCATATATGAGTGAGCTTGTAAATGTGAGGAAAACCATCCTCTGTATATGTGTGTGTGTAGTTGCACATGAACATGTCCCCTTTCCTGTGTCCCAGTTTGTGATGCCATGGTAATACTATGGATCCATAGTTACCCTGGTGAACAGGGAAGGGGAAACCCCATGGGGGCCGAAGCTCAATAAGTTCAGCCACTCCTTAGCACTCAGGACTGATTTATAGATCAGGCAGATCAGGACACATTCTCATGTTTCATCCACAAAAATGCAAGTCCAGAAAAATAGAATTACATATGGCAGATCCATATTTTCATATATAACAAGAACAAGACTTTTGTAGGTGTGAAATGAAGAAAACAGGACAAAAGAGGAGGACGTGTGGGTGGGAAGAATAAAAAGGAAACAGGGCTTCCACTCTGGAAAGAGGACTAAAACTCCTCACTGATGGCCAGTGCTACTGGTTGGCAACTCCCTTCAAAGGAAGTTGGGAAAGATGCAGTATTCCTTTACGTGCCATAAACTTTTTGGCCAAGCTTCACTCAGGGGGAACATGTTAGTCAGACATGGATAGTCATACATATCAATCATATCAAAGGCAGTCACTCTTCTTGCACCCAGTGGTTTTAGGTAAGTAGGAATAAAAGTGACAGATTTTGCAGGGTTGGTGAAGTCCTTTCCCACTTTTCCTGCTCTGGTGATTAACTGAAGATGGTGGCTTTGTCGCATGAGATTTTATCTTCCTGAGGGGTATGATTTCACGGCACAGATGTGCTCTATTATGCTTTTATATGTTTCCATTCCTGGCATAACAGATAAGATCTGAGCAAAAGGATTCTATTGCTTAGTGTCTCAAGGAATTAGAGGAATTGGCATTGAAAGCTGCCAAATATAATAACTATTATTGTTGTACATTACTGTACCTATTACATTAGATATTGCCTAGAATTCATCTGGCCTCAAGATCTGCATCTGCAATATAAGCAGAATGTAGAGTCATCTTGCATATTTTCTCTTTCTTAGTTTCAGGATGGACAGTTCAGTCAGGCCAAGAAATTTGGACCTAACTTACTTATATGAAAGTTTTTCAGCCTGTCTGACTGAAAACAGTATAAGTTTATAGAGAGCAACTTCACTTTATTGTTCAGAAGAACCTTTCACTCTTAGGATACATAATTGTACTTCTTACACAGCATGTCCAAATCTGTCCCACTGCTAATTTTGGACTTGAATTTCAGGCCATTTTGTGAGCAAGGTCTAATAACATTAAAGGAAACTTGAATTAAAAAATTAACCTTGCTTTAGGCAAGATACTGCAGAAGAGGAAATGTGTGGAAAATCAAAGAACAAGCTAGGTAAAACCTTCAGGAAATAATTTGAGTATAGTTAATTTTCATTTTGCTTTTATGGCATTCGGTGATCTGAGATCTGTTCCAGCTTTATGTTCTCTGAGACATTAAAAATTTTCGAGCAGTGGTCATAGAAATCACAAGGACCATCAGCTGGGTAGTAACAGGAAGCTTGTGTATGGAAGATAAGCTTGCAGAATGGAGAGGACAGCTTCAAAGGTCTGTAGCACAATCTCTAGGATTGCTCCTCTAGGTCGCTTTGCTTTGTTACACCCACTTTATAGCAAAGCTGAAGCTTGACAAATGAGTATCCTCTGCTTTCCTTTGTACCAAGAGTTTAATATTTTGTCACAGGCAGAATTGCTTAATGTTTTCCCTCAAAGAATTTCATACTGGCTTGGCAGATATTGGTGGATTTCAACAAAACATAAGTTATCCTAATGACAACTTTCTGTAGATCATTTCAGGGTAGTTGGGATTAATTTCTTAAACTCTTTTGAGATTTCTTTTGAAGCACACAGAAAAGTGATTTTTCCAGTGCCTCTAAAGCCTTACAGTACTCTTAGAGATTTACTTTCTCAAATTGGACCCAAAGCAACAATGATATTACAAAATAAATGTTCTTTGCATTTAAACATATTTGACACGGGTCTGGTCTCTTCTCTTCCTGTGGTCCAGCAATCCAATCAAGTATGAATCAGTCACACAATTCCCTGCAGTGGGAGATCTGGCTTTCAGGCCTAAACACAGCTTCCTGCAACTGCCACAATGAAAACCTGTTAACAACAAATAAATGATCTACACAAACAGGCAGGTTCAATGTTATCAGCAAGTAGGTAGGAGAGTTAAAGCTAAGATCTTTGATAGTGTCATCAGTAAAGAGAAATGAAGGCTACTTTTAGAAATCTCTCACAAAACATATTCTTTTTATTTCAAAGGTATTGTTTTAATATCCATTTTGTGGCTTGTTGACAATTACTATGCTTCTTTTCCCTGCTTTAAGCAAAAGTGTGCAAGTCTGGGAAGTAAGCAATACTATGTTAATTTGCTTAAAGGTTGTAATGCACATTAACTTTTAACACACAATATATATATATAATTTAGAGAAGTTTCATATTCCAGAAAGTTACTTATATACAGATACACTGATACATAAAAGAAACATGACATTTAGTTACAACTATACACATAGAAATAGTGCAGATTTTCCTCATCATGCACGGGTAGCCTCTAGAATATATACATTTGATATTATAACTTTTTTTTTTTTAACCAAAATAAGGCTCCTTCATGTCATTTCTGGACTGAGGACATAGATAGTGAGCTTAATAAATTTTGTCAAAAGGAATAAAAAGAGACAGTTTCTGTCAACAGTGTAATTGCTGTTAATTGAAAGCATTTCTTTAAGCAGACCATGCAGAGAAGTAGCTCACAAAGAAGCATGCAAATGATGATTTTAATTTCTTTTCTTTCTTTTCACCTTCAATTTTTAACAAAATGAGCTTCATGTGGTGCCTGCTTCTGTGTTAAAGGCTACAGCATATGACCACCCACTGCAAGAATTCATATAGTATCTAACTTTCTGCAGATACAGAACCATAGAATGGGTTGTGATGGAATGGGGCTTAAGATCATCTCATTCTAGCCCTACTGCCATAGGCAGGGACACCTCCCCGCAGACCAGCTCATTCAAGACACTGTCTAGCTTGGCCTTGAGCACTGCCAGGGATGGAGCATTCCAAGCTTTTTTGGGCAGCCTACTCCAGTGCCTCACCACTTCTTTAAGCCATATACAACTCATATATCTCATCTATACTGATGTAGATAGCAGTTAGTGATATAGATAGCGGTATCCTGGAGAACATAAAGAAAGATGACAGAGCCCTGGGAAAGGTGGTTAGGGGCCCTGGAGCTTTGTGTTTTCATCAATTCTCCACAATACAGGGGAGGACCCTAAAAAGGCTAGGAGGATTGGACAGGTTAATATATGCTTAGAAGGGTGGTGCCATAGTTAGGGGTTTGGGTATCATGAACACGGGACCCAAGTTAGTAGGCCAGGTCTACTGGGGGGTTGGTGGAGCTGCTGGCAAAGAAGGCGAAGAGCGGTTTTGGTAGAAGGCTTGCAAAACTGGTCAAGAAAGCTTTAAACTAGATGTGTTGGGGGAGGGGGGCATCATTCCACCCCAACACACCCAGTCAGTTGCCACCACCTATAATAAATGCTTTGAGCAATGTAGAGTATTCCAGCCATGCCAGCCAATGAACCATCTTCATTTGGAGCTCAGCTCAGATACAAATGCCCGTAGCATGCGGAAAAAACAAGAGGAATTAGAGATGTGTGCCCGTCTATGGGGGTATGATATAATAGGTATCACAGAAACATGGTGGGATGGCTCCTATGACTGGAGTGTTGGAATGGAAGGTTACAGGCTTTTTAGGAAAGACAGGCCTGGTAGGCAGGGAGGCGGAGTTGCCCTTTATTTTACGGATAGGCTGAAGACTATGGAACTCTCTCTGGGGACAGGTGAGCAGTTAACAGAGAGTTTGTGGTCGGGGTTAAAGGGAAAACAGCGATGGGAGACATTACTGTGGGGATCTGTTACAGACCGCCTGATCAAGAGGAACCTGTGAATGAAGCACTCTATAAACAGAAAAGGAACAGCCTCACGCTCACAGGCCTTTGTTCCCATGGGGGACTTCAACCACCCTGATATCTGTTGGAGCAATGGTACGGCCCAGCACAAATAATCCAGGAGGTTTCTTGATTGTGTGGAAGACAACTTCCTTCTGCAAGTAATAGAGGAGCCAACACGGAGAGGTGCCTGCTTGACCTCATGCTCACCAACAGGGAAGGGCTGGTTGGAAATGTGATGCTCCAGGGCAGCCTTGGGTGCAGTGATCATGAGATGGTCAAATTAGAGATCCTCAGGTCCTGGACTTCAAAAGAGCAGACTTTGGCCTCTTCAGGAACCTGCTTAGTAAGGTTCCATGGGATATGGCCCTAAAGGGCAGGGGGGCCCAAGGCTTTTGGATGATATTCAAGCTTCACCTGCTACAAGCGCAGGAGTGTTGCATCCCAACTAAAAGGAAGTGCAGTAGGAGGGCCAGGAGACCTTGAATGGATAAGGAGCTGCTGAGGAAACTTAGAAGGAAAAAAGAGGCTTATAAAATGTGGAAGCAAGGACAGGCGGACTAGGAAGAATACAGGGATGTTGTCTGTGAAGCTAGGGACCAGGTTAGGGAAGTGAAGGCTTGACTAGGGACGTGAAAGATAACAGGAAGGGATTCTACAGGTACATTGCAAATAAAAGACAGACCAGGGACAATATAGGCTCCCTCCGGAAGCTATCATGAGAAAGGAAAAAGGGAAATATAACCCCCATTTGCAAGACGGGGAAAATGGATGACTTGGGGAATTACAGACCAGTCATCCTCACCTCTGTGCCTGGCAAAATCTTGGAGCAGATTCTCCTGGAAGGCATGCTAAGGTACATGAAAAACAACAAGGTGCCTGGCCAATTTGGTGGCCTTCTGTGATGGGGCCACGGAACTGATGGACAGGGGTAGAGCAGTTGACGTCATGTACCTGGAGTTGTGCAAAGCGTTCGACACTGTTCCACATGACATCCTTGTCTATAAATTGGAGAGACACCAATTTGATAGGTTGACCATGCGGTGGATAAGGAACTGGCAGGATGGCCGCAAGCAAAGAGTTATGGTCAGTGGCTCAGTGTCCAGCTGGAGGCCAGTGACGAGTGGTGTCCCTCAGGGATCAGTGTAGGGACTGATCTCGTTCAACATCTTTGCTGGTGACATGGAGAGTAGGATTGAGTGCACCCTCAGCAAGTTTGCCAATGACACCAAGCTGTGTGGTTTGGTGGATACGCTGGAGGGAAGGAATGCCATCCAAAGGGACCTTGACATGCTTGTGAGGTGGGCTGATGCCATCTTCATGAAGTTTGACTAGTAAGTTTCTGTTAAAGTGTATGCATCTGTAAGCAATTAGTATGTGTGTGATTATTTTAAGAAATACATTACAATGGCATTCCATGACTTGTGGTCCTAAGCCAAGTGAACGCTTAAAATCGAATCCTATTATGACTGCATTATCTGACTGTCAGGAAATATCACTCACCACAGAACTGGCTTACCAACTTCCTTGTGTGCTGTGCAACACCCAACTGCTAAGGGACATTGTCATTTAAGAGCTTTACAAAATGCAGAATCATTTTTGTGTAAGGAGTATGAACATATAATGAAGTGCATGCTAAACTCAAATGGCACAGAACTACATCCTGCCCAAAAGGCAGATTTGTGGGGTAAAGAAACAGCTGAGGAGATTGATAACAGAGTATGGATCTTTCTGTTCCTTGCTAAAGTGAAATTTATTAACTTGCAGCAATTCTGACACAAGGGAGAGAGAAAGGATCATCTATTATATTTATGGACAGAAGCAAGGGTGGTACAAGGTATCTCCATTCTCTTAATCTCCCCTTAAAATCTTTGATTAGGTTAACATCTCCTGGCACTGGGCACTGCAAACAGAGAAGAGGTGAGCAAAGGTGGTTATTTCTGTAGCGTATGAGTTATGTATATCCATTGGTATGGAGGATTCAGTCTTCTGTCTACCACAAGATGTTGAGAGAGCCTGGAAAATCAGAATGATCTGTACTGATTTTTCAAATTATCTAGAGTCTAGCATGTTTTCTGAGTTTTGCCAAACTAATTAACATTGCTTGAAGAATCTTGTCATCAACTGTGAGGGTCAGACAAAGAAAAAGATTTTAACATCTTTTTAAAGGGTAAGAAGAAAAGTAAGACAAAATATTTCCCGTTATTTTGCTTCCTTACATACAGATGAATTTTCTTTGTGTTTGCAGGACAGGAGGAAGCTATCTGTGTTGACTACTTTTGTAATGTAGTGTAATGAGATAAAACACACAGTTTCTGCAAAATAGCTTAGAAAATACATTTATCATGACCATAAAGCTACTAAAATAAGATTTTCATGCTCTACCGCTCTACCACCAAAGTATGGTTTTAGAAAAGGTAGTACTACTGCTGAATGATTAATTATTCAGATATTGTTTGCAGTTATGCAAATATGTTGAAGTAGAGTTACATTCTATAAAGCAACCCTTTCTACCAGCAGTGGGCAATTCTGTGTTGCCCTGTGCCATAAATGAACACCCTGTCTCACTCTGTAAACAAAGAGAATAAAATCTTTTTACTTAATCAGAAAACAAATTCGGAGCTGTTTCCTTATCAGCTCTCATATATGCTGTAATTGAGATTTTGATATTTAGTTAACAATTCTGCAGATGATTTGCAAGCCAGAATAGAACCACTGTCTCATAGTTGTATTGACTTTGCACTAGTAATGATTTTTGCCATTCAAAGAAGTAAATGGTACATAAATTCGCATGACTGGAGGCACAGAAACATTGTATCTGATGAATAAGGTTTTGCATAAGCAAGTTCCTGACCATAATAATCACTTTAAAGAAATGACTGAATAAACGTTAATTACTACATGCCTTCAGTTATGACTCAATTAGAGCCCTCCTGCTGAATGAGAAATTTACAGAACGGAGCATAAAATTTAGATTGCCAGATGTCATGAATTGATTCCTTAAAAGATACTTATAGGATAAATATTGAGCATATAGGACTTATGTGCTTAGGTTTTAGTGCTAGTGAGTCTCAGTATGAAATTTTTTGTTTGAACTTTTAAGTGACTTAGAAGCTTAACTTCCATGAACTTTCAATAGAACTAAACCAATTTCATAGGGTAAACACTGGAAAGGGTAAAGAATTATTTAAATAAAAGGATAACAGGCAAAAGGACAAGTGAATATAAACTGTCTATGAGTAAATCTAGTCTGAATATTATGTTTCTATACCAGCTGAATAATAAAAATAATCAGAAGAATATGAAAAAGAACACAAAGCCCAAATTTCCTACTTTAAAATGTAGTGTAATTTGCTATGAATGACAGTGGTTGGATCTGACATTAAAGTACTGGGTCCTATAATCAATGCATCCCATGTTTTCTAATGGGCATTCTAGGCACTTTTGACAAATAACTGCAGCCAACATCACACCCGAGTGATCTTGAGCTTCATTAGCCCTTAGAATAAATATTAACAGCTGCATCCTTCTGTGAGGATACAATAGGGCAGATCAACTCAATAATGAAGTAAGATACCCGCATTCCCCACTGCAACAGAAAAAAAACCCTTTATTCTTTAAGTTAAATATTTGAACAAAAGCAGGTAGAATTATCAGTGCTATAGCACTGGCTGCTAGTAAAATCACACATACCGTTGTATCTGAAAACATATGTCTAATGGAAGTGCATCTATGTTTCAATACATATAGCCAAAGCAGAATATTTTTAAATATTATTAAATATTATATTTTTATATATTTTTCCCCCTCCATAATATTGCTAGAATAAAAAGAAGTCTTTAAGAATGTACACAATTTTGATACTGAAATAGAATCATTGTATAATTAAACACAGCTACTGCCTGCTTTGTAGCATGTTTGGCTGCCAACCATAATTATGAAATTACTTAACTATTAAGGATTAAACGTTAATGGTTTCTTTAAGGGCCGTATTTCACCATTTGTACACTGTTCATGTAAATTTTCATTTTTATGAGAATTCAAATGTAAAATTATTGCATTCCTACAAAGAAGAATCAAATACAACTTCTCTTTACATGACTTGTCTTCCTGTGGTTTTGTTTCATATTCTTCTGACAGGAGATGTAAAGTATGTATAGATGCATTGTATGAATTGCATCTAAAGTGTATATATATATATAAATGTATCACAAATTTACAGGCTATCAGGTATAAAACATTTGTCTGATGATTCTAACTGGCTGCTACATTGGTTTCTAAGGTTTTTTAAATCTATTTACATCCAAACAGAACTTCTGAAAAAGTAATGAGAAAATGTACTGTACAGAAACAGGAATAAATAGCAGAGCTATATGCTAGAAAACCACACATTTTTTCCATTTCTAGTTGCCTTGGTCATTTTCATAGACTTCATTAGCCATATATACCCTTTTTTGCTGTTCCATCTGCTCTACAGAGGTTAAAAATAAATAATCTATATAAAGACTGGAAAGATTTTAAGGTATTTACTGTTGGATAAATCAGTTTCCTTCTTTAAGTTTTCCAACTGGCTTGTGGTTTTGCTTACCTATTTCTTATATTCTGTTCCATCTGTTTATTTATCAGCCCTGCTTCTTTTTTCCAAAACTACAAACCAGAAAATGATAGTGAGCTATACCACTGTACATGTTACTGCCTGAGCTTTGCATAGCTAGATAAATAAATGCAAGATTGTTTACCACCCTTCCACTGTAGGCAAGATATTTGCACTGTGTGCCTTATTAAACATTGCCATCACACATGACATTACAGTGGGCTGAAAGAATCAGCTCTAACGAGAATGAGCCATTGACAGACTTTAGGCGCAGATCTAAACATAGTCATTAAAATTGTATCAGAAGTAAGAAAAGAACCAGTAGAAAATAAAAAAAAAATCTAAGACAGCAATGCCTGGCTGTTACTGCTCTGAGTGCTATTAGGGTTTCTGGACTGCTCTGATGGCTGAGCAAACTCCTTTTCTGTGTCTCAATCTATGTCAATGTGTCTGCAAACTGCCACATAAAACTTGCCTATCCCTGTCTGTACAGAAGTAGGTGTTCTGAAAATACATAGGCAAAAAAAATCCCCTTTATACACCCTTATTCTTCTGGTATAATTAATATTGGCTTGCTTCCTACTTTTTCTCTGATGCTCAAATTAGGGAAAAAACTTCAGCAGGACTGACAGAAGTTGCTGAATGTCACCAGGGTAGTGATCCACCCATATCCAATATTGTGAAATCCTCATCTGCAGTGTTCCTTATTGGTCTATGCTAGGGATGAACAGTCTTCGTCATGTTTAAGGACATTCATTGCCTTGGTTCATGGCTCTCTGTTTTAGTCATGACTATCAGAGTCAGCTATAATGACACCAGCTGAGTCAAAAGCAGCACTTGAGTAGATCTGCCTGTCTAGGAAGTATTCTGCATACATCTCTGTGTGTCTTCTGAGAATTCACATGTCTGTTCCACTAAAAGTCAGCCAATTTTCCTCTGAGTTTGCTGGAATGTAGTTAAAAAATGCATGTTCCCCCAGGAACATTGGGATTTATCAGTGGTGAAGCAGTTCTCCTCCTAATTACAAGTATATATACATATGCATATGCATGCACATGTATGGATAAATTTGGAATAAATAAATAAATAAATAAGCATGCATAAATATACATAGATCAGTACAACTTTGATATTCACTAGTTATATTCCTTTTCTACTGTAAACCTGCTTGTTTTGGCCCGCTGGCTTCATTTTCACTTAGTAATAGAAAACAAACAATAGTTTGGGTCTTCAGTGTTATTTTTTTATGCAGTGGTTCTTTTTCTAAGTAGAAAGACTGAGATCTGCTAAGCACCTGAATGCAATGAAGATGAAATAGTTTCTGATGTGCTTATTCCTTTTATAGCTTACTCAATGTTGTTTACTTCCTCATTTCATGTCTTGAGTGATAAGCAATACTGAATGAAGCACCACCATGTCACTGCCCTGAGGGGAGAACAAGTAGTTTTATGCTTCCACAAATTCTTCACTGAAGTATATACATGAATCTCATTTTGTAATACATAGACTGATTCACAATGGGATTCCACTATTTATTTGAGACGCTATCACAAATTCACACTCAGTTCTATGAGTGATAACTGAAAAAATAAAATAATGGCTTAGCATGGTATTTTTGTCATAGACAAAAGACAAAGTCACAGACACAGAGAACAAGTAAACAATGCCTGGAAGAGCAGGATATTTGTTTTGTTAGTAGACTAAGATGTTAGGAACTAGATATTCAAATAAGACATCTAAAAAATCCTGCTAACAAGAAAAAACAGAAAGGAATTTCAAGTCACAGCATAAAATATGGAATAAGAGGTGATACTTTCACACCAGTGTTTTATTGGGCAATAACTGTAGCCATCTAATCAGTTTTGGTACATAACTGTAAACTTGTATACATACGTTTATACAAATAATTGTTTTAATAAAACAATTTACCTCCACAGACTACTGATTTCCTTTTGAAATGACATATAAGAGACTGTATGAAATTAAGAGCTGATAATGTCTGGAAAATCTCTAGATCCCTCGGCAGTCTGGGCTGTCATGTTCACAGCTCTCCTGGGACAGCTGATTTGGCCCCCAGCACTATCCAGGAGGACCCTAGTTAAGGTTTAGGCAGTCTAGAAATGTGACCAAAGGGCTCTGAAGGAGATACAGAGTCCTTCAGTACTTACTCATGCTATACTGCTCAGGAAGGTGGAATCAATCACCAAGATTCTCATATTCTTCATGTGTGGCTACTTGCCTGTTTTGCTGTTTTCCTAAAGTGTATTTCTTGCACTAAAATCACATCTTGCACTCAAATCAGTGTACATTCAGTATATTAAAGATTAGCACATGAAATGGTAAACATGTTACACATGACAAGTCACTAGAAAATTCCATACGCTTCAAGTATGTATCTAGTCCCTGCAAATTAAAATGGTGGAGTAAATCTAATGACAGCTAGAGGCAAGAATATGGAGCCCGTAGGTTTTCTTAAAGGAACTTTGAGATGCTGTATCTTTCTTAAAAAAACTTTTCATGTACTTGCAGCTTTTTGCAATACAATTTTAAGCAATAAACATGCATTTATTCACATCATTTTGTAGTAATGTAAATTTGGGGGAACATATCAGTAAGGAAGTAGGATAATTCCTTGTGTATTTTGGAAATGCTTTGACCATGAATGGTCTTTGTGTCAATCTGAGGCAAAGGGAAGGAAAATGGAGTACCATAAACAGGCATAGTTTCTGTTTTCATAACAAGATACTATCAGTCTTGTTTCTCCATCACATAGATGATGAAAGTATGGGATGCCTAGATTCAGTTCAAAGAGATTGAGATATTCCATAGGGCTTAACTCAGTGAAAAGGCTCTTATTCACACCAGTAAATTGAAAACCTGTACATCTGGGGATATTAGTGCACTCCACAAAACAATCCAAAAGGCTAAGTTTCCAGGCTTAAAAAGATCAGTACTGGCCTAAATGCCGCTAGGAGCACAAAGGGAATTTCAAGCCAAAGTAGAGAGTTTCTTACTGAGGTCTAATAATTACCGATCTCTGTATTGTATAAACCAAATTACTTGACAGAGAAGAATCTGAACATTAAAAATTAATGTCTCGGTTAGGCTGTTTCAGCATCTGCTCATATCCAGATATGTTCCAAGTCATCTTCAGAAATGAAATAGAATAACTGGGTCAGATCCAGCCACTCATTTACCTAAACTAAAAGGGAGGAAAGAACTAGCTGTCTTTATCATCATCCAGATCTGGATATTCTGGAGAGCAGTCAGATATTTTCCATCAATTTCCTCTTAATTTAGTTACTAGTCAAAGGTTTTTCTAGTGCAGAATGTTATGATGTTTAACATCTGCTGTGTCATTGCACCGATTTACTTAAGCTGACATTAAAACAGGGACAGGAGAGTGAGTAATTATGATCCAAGATACAAGCTATACTTTTGAAGATTTGCTATACTTTTGAAGATTTATTTCTCAGCGATTAAAAAAAAAAAAAAAAGAACATATCTGCATGTTTGCCTTTCTCCATACTGACGTGAGGAATACTCAGTGTTTTCCTGTTTCTAACACTCACTATCTACCTCCACAACCTGTAGAAGTTCTACAGTGAAAACTGATGCAATAAAAAGAAATTTGCAGCAGTGTTACAGTTGTAATGACAACACCTAAAATCTGTAGCTATGGAGAAGTGCTTCAGTTACCACACAGACCTAAAGTTGGCAGTGTTTTATAAAAATGGAGTGGAATAATTGGCCTGGCTGGTTCTGAGAAGCCCTTCTGTGGCAATCACAGGCAGCTATGTGGTCCCCAGCTCATGGGGGAAATGTGAGCAAGTCATCTGGCTTTGGACTGTAGGCCAAAGAAGGTGACCAGGCAGAAAAGCACTCAACTTTTCAGATGTGCTATGGAGCTGGTTCATGTAATATCTGCTTGGGGTTCTGTCAGGATATTGCTGCAAAACATTTCTATTTCACCTAATACAGGTACAGTTTACATTTTCTTACAAGCTCTAAGTATCAGACCTAAACCTTCCTCTAAAACACATGATAGATATGAGTAAGTGTACCAACAAAGCATTTCTGGCAGAAGGAGCAAAAAAAGAACACGCTCAGTGTTGAACTGCCAGTAAAGAGGAACATGGATTCTTGTTATTGGGGGCATATAGGGATGTGACTTATGTCAGGCTTCCATCTGCATGGACACCAAAGCAATCACCAGTGTACATTAATGAACTGCTGATGAGATGCTGTGCATGCTGCCAGGATAGCTACAGGCATGAGAAATTATACCATGAGAAATTATACCATTAGCTGGTCTGTCCACACCAAAGTGTGGAGGAGGATGCAGACAGCAGGGAGGAAAGATAATTTTCCCTGTTTATCATGCCTACAATGACATTTTATACCAACACACAGGTGAAAGCTGTAGAGTAAGAACACAGCTTGTTTGTTCATCAGTGCAAGGGTTGTACATCTGGTAGCTGCATCTGCTGCTTTTGGCCTCTGTCAGCAGTTTGAATGGTGAAAGATGTCTGATTGAATTAAAATGCTATTTATCTTTAAAACACAACTTTTGGAGGGCTTTTCTAGGGAGACAGTTGATGGAGAGTCCTTGTTCAGCTACTTGTTCAGCAACTGCCACCAGGTTAATGTTTCAAGTGTATTCAACCATTTTTCAGTGTTTGAGGTTGCAAGCATTTGTTAACACTACATATCAAGACAGTTTGCTTACAAGCCCAGATATAACTTCTCAAAAAAAAAAAAAAAAA
>NDXB01021414.1:44223-78361 GCA_002631895.1 Agapornis roseicollis | reverse complement strand
CCCCTCCCCTCCCCTCCCCTTCCCTCTCTTCTCCTCTCCTCTCCTCTCCTCTCCTCTTCATTTCACTTCTCTTTTTTCCTAATTAGAGATTAAGATTTAACTATTACATATTTGAAAAGCAGAAAAGGAGAATANCCCCTCCTCTCCCCTCCCCTTCCCTCTCTTCTCCTCTCCTCTCCTCTCCTCTCCTCTTCATTTCACTTCTCTTTTTTCCTAATTAGAGATTAAGATTTAACTATTACATATTTGAAAAGCAAAGGTGAAAAGGAGAATAAAAATGAAGTAACAGGAGGAAGCCAATGGAAAATCAGGAAAATAAAGGATCAACACACTCTCTTAGAATTATATTCAGGCACACTCAGCTGGGACATGGGGAAGGAGACTAATTATGGAGGTTATATGGATCAGATGTTGAGAAATTAACCTTAAGTTTAAAAGCCTTGCATTGTATTCCCTACTGTGCCGCAGATTTTCTAGGTGAAACTGTGGTCAATTCCTTTTACTTCTGTCTTGAATTCAGTTCTCCATATGAAAGCTGAGGATAATGACACTTCCTCAACTCATCCAGTTGACGATTTTCATTCTTTGAATATTACAGTGGCTTGGAGCATGTAGATTTGAATAAGGACAACCAGAAGGACCAAGGAAAAAAGAGTGGTGTTTTGAGCAGCTGAACTGCCTCCAGAAGGGAAGCTTCCAAAATCATTATAGCCATTAAGTCAAACTGCTTTCTCTGCCTGCAGTTGATTGCAATTCAGGTTGCTGAAAATTATGCTGTAATGTCACCCTAGGTGTTTATTTCCTTAAACCTCCCTCTTTCCTTTACTCAAATCAAAGCCCTAACATCATTTTGGTCCAATTTTTGAGTTGCAGTAGGGTGGTATTTATTAATAAGTTGCTCTTTTATTTTAATTCTATAATTTAAAGGAACCACAGAAGTCAAGATTCATTAAAACCTATGTCCATAAGTTCACATAAGCCCTGGAAAGAGTGACACTTTTATTGAAATTCGTCCTAAATTATACCAGTTACACAGTTTGTGGCACTGTATAGACTTAACTATTGGAGGCTATTACTTTTTCTGCTGCCCTGAGTATACAGTCATTTGCAAAGGCCTAACTGAGGCATGTACCTGTTTCTGTACATTAGTTTCACTTCAGGAAAAAAAAAAAAAATCTAGGTCTTATGTTTATTTTTTTCAGTGTGAGCTGATAAACTGCTGAGACTGAAACATATACTGCTGCTCTGAATGCAGCATGGCCAGGACAGTTCTAAATTTCATCAAATCCTGAGGCTCTTCCTCAAAAGAGACAGGCCATGAAAAGACATTTCATGGAGATCAACAATAGCAAAAATAGTGCAGAAGACCAGGTAATTATTTAATATATATGCACACCCACAGTCTTTCCTGTACAAGTAGATAGACAGCTCAGATGACTGCAACTTTCTCATATCTTTTCAGTACCTCTGTATATCGCTTATTCATATGGGTATTCCATAGGGTATATGGGAGTAAGAGCAATTAACTGGGCTGTATAACCTAATGGGGTTGTAGCCCTTGTTATTATATTCCCCTTATTTGCATCACCTGCTCCAATACCTCTTCTTAAGAGGCAAAGGCAAAACTGCACAGCCCTCTTCCATGTTTGTGCAGGTCATGTTTTGATGTGGCCTCTTAAATGGAACAATTTATCCTCAGGGAAGTGAGTCACACTTCAGTTAATGATGATGCTGAAGCCAGTAGGGGACAACATAAAGGTTAACATGAATATTTTGCAGCTGATATATTAATATTCATGTTTTCCTGAGAAGAGAATGATTGCTCTCCAACAACTTTGTCCTGCTCTTTATAAATGGCTGTAAAATAAAGAAGATCCAAAGCATAAATTTAACTTAGGAAAAACTCACAAAACCATATCCAAAGATAGAAGGAAATATTTCCAAATACTTTAAATTGTTTTCATCAGCTCATATGTTGATCTCAATTTGATAAAGTCATCCCTTTGTAACACTCTCACTGACTTCTTACATAAGCTACAATTTACAGCTTGTGCCTGACTTTAAGCCCCTCTGATAAAGTCTTAGAGTTACAGACCATTAAAATCAATTAAACTGTTTATCAGCAAGGTTTAGAGTACTCTATAAGGAAAATGGGAAAGTTCTGAGATTTCACTTTTCATTAAAAAGCAAGAATAATCCAGCATTGATTAGTTACTTCCAAATGTTCTGAAAATGCCTACATGCATAAATTTACATTGGTATAACAGGTGACGTCAAAATGGCGCTTTGAACAAGTGGAAAATAGTAAAGAGAGCTTAAAAACACCTAATCAAAAATTTGTACCATATTTCTGTATTATAGAGATATAGCAGACTTTCATTATCCTATGAAGAAATCTATCAATAGGATTTATAAAATAAATTTAATTTTCTTAATGGAATTCATGTCTCTTACTATATAATAGGAGAATTTGCATATTAAACAAAAATAAACTACAGAAATTCACCCACACAATGAATACTGCCGAAACAAGACTTGCATACCTATGAAACCCTACAAATGAAGAGTTAATCTACTATTCTGCATACTACTTTGTGCCTAACGCTTTTTTGACTATTCTTGTTCTATATGACAGAACATGCATTAAGGGCTTATGTCAAGATTTTCAGTTTTTTCTTGTGGATTTAAGGCAAGACTCTTGAAAATTGCTTTAAGGAAGGTTTGGGGAGGGGGGAAATCTTGGGTTTTTTTCTTTGAGTATTTGAAAACAAACAGCTTAGGTCAATAAATTTTCAGACAGATTTGCTTGACTTATCTTTCCTAGAGGATAAGCAAAGATTGTTTTCTTTAGCTGCTAACCCCAACTCCCACTTTTGTAATAGATCCAGCATACAGATTCCTGAAGACAGCACAGGACCCTAGTGAAAGGAGTACAGCCAATATATTGACAAAAACTGTAGTTCAGAAAAGGATAGGAGAAATATCTCTCCCTTACACCTGTATGCCTAAAAAAGTCATTTCTATCCAACTTTGCCACCTCACTGTGCTTTCCTTCACTATCTGCTTTTCCTTTTACTGTTTCACTCACATACATTTCAAATAAAAACCAGGATACAAAAGTATTCTCTACATGGGATTACATTGCTTCCATGGTTCACCTGATGGATTCAGATTTCAAGATCTTGAGTGACAGCAACTACACCACTCAACCCAGCTGAAATAATAACTGAAATCATCTCTCTAGCCAATTTCATGTTGATTCTGCACTCCAGAGATCTGTGCACAGAACCAGCAAAACAAGGAACTGACATACAAAAGATGAGATGAAATCTAGCACAACTCTAAAGGTATGTGGTAGACTGTATCCTAAGCCAAATGAAACATTGATGGTCCCATTAGTATGCTATGTGGGCCCCAAATGACCAAACCCAAAGTCACTAGCGAGTGTCATTTCTTGGGAAGACTTTTGAACATGTTGATTACTTTTACTTCTATCAGGTTTGGGCTTTTCTGTGTAACTGCTGAAACAATACCTGGTACTGCAGCATTCACAGCTGTGACAGCAGCATCCATAGTACTATCTGCATACAGCATTTCCTACAACTGAATCATGGTGGCAGGAAAGCCACACATAAACCGCCATTTAAAGAGCAGACAGATTGGGATGAGTGGGAAATGGTCCCACTCCTAACTTTACTCCTGCCAGAATCTGTCTGTGTCCCTTGGCTGTTGAACTTGGCTGTGATATCTGCCACCAAAGGGGAGAAACAGGTTGTGCTGCCCAGCGGCCTGAAGTGCAGCAGTGCAGAGCTGGGAAGCCCCTTCCAGAAGCTGAAGTCATTCTCCATGGCTTGTCCTGGTACCCTATATGCAACAATAGTTGTCAGACCAGAGTGAGGTTCTCTCTGCCCATCCCAACACAAGCTTACTAGCTATAGGTCCTTAAAGATATTTCTGAGAAAAAGCAGTGTTCTCTCAGCCTGTCTTTCCTCTTTTCCTTTAGTAAAACTCATCTTTCTGAGCTAAAAGGGAACATGTCTTCTGGTGTAAACAGGAATCCAGCTTAACTTTTCTCTGAAGGCACTCATAATCAAATAGCCTATATAATATAGTTAACCTTTTGACCTAGTACTTTTAATTAAAATGCTTTTAATCATGCATGACAAGATATATCTGCTAATGAGCAATGACACAAGCTAGAGAAAGGAGTGTGGTACTGAGCCTCAGGAATTCTGCATTAGGTGTAACTGTATTACTGACCTGCATGAATTTTAGCTACTAGCTTACATCACCTTTCAGGAAAGCACCCAAGTTGTAGTTTCAGTGCAGATGTATGAGTTGCCTATAGTTATTCTGAAGTAGCTTTTTGAATCAAAGCCTTCACTTCAAGATAGCTTTTATCTGAACCTCCACAATAGGGACTATTTAATCTAATTGTACTCTCACAAGAAGAGAAGGATAATTTAGAAATTCTGTGAGGCTAAAAGATGTCACTGACATCTTCATCCTGAGGCAGTTTATTTACTAATTTATTCAGATGAGTTTTTGTTCCTAAACACAGCAAATGGAAGTAGGGGGAAAAAGGTTTTATTTCCATGTAGTGTTAGAGATGTGTTTGATGGTCCAGTTCAGTAGATTTCCACAGAGACCTTCATCATTACTGGTGTAGATCTCATCACAGTTCAACACATTCATTGCTCTGGAGCTTTTCACAGATGGCTGTGACACTAGTTTTCCTCCTTGGCTTTTTTTAGCAACTGTACTTTAAAGAAAACAAGATGGACTAACAAATCTTGTTAAGACTCTAACATAAAGCACTAAAAGGACAGAAGAAGTCTCAGTTAAGAGTGAAATGTACCATATGCCCTCCAACAACTATGCATCATGTAGAACCACCTTTGTGACTGTCTTATTGTTCCCAATTGTACCTAGATGTATGTATAGATAAAACTTTCATTCCAAGCTCTAATTCTCTTTCTTTTTATTATTTTTTTTATCAGTTTGGAAAAAATGCTTTTTTGGCATAGCTTTTTGTGAGAGATTTTATATAGATAGAGTTAGGTAACCAATACCTCCATAGACATCCTCTAATTTAATTAATGGGGCTGAGTTTTTAACCTACTTACTTTTTATATGACTTATTAAAGATAAAAGTGGTGTATGGAGAGCCACTATCTTTGTGTGTATGTTATAACCTTTATTTGCATAATAAAATAGACTATGCATAAGCTTGATAGTAATCATAAATGTATATTAACAAAGACATTTATAGGCACATGGAAATGTATACCACAGGGAAAAAAAAAAAAATCTAAATTATTAGTGTTGACAGATTCAATACAGATTATGTTATGTATGTCAATATTATTACACATCCTTATTGTTATTCATAGGTTGATATTAATATTGTCATTATGAATCATATTTTGACAGTTCCCATGAGAAAATAAAAATACATGATGGCAATACATAGTGGCAAAGTGGCATTGTCATGTTTATATTAATGTCAAGTTCAAATTAAAATGAGTTCTAAAATTAGTGACAAAGACATTCCTTCACATTTAAAAATGATAAGCATTTGTGTTGATGTTGCTAATAAATTGATTTTGAAATAAACACCTTCAATAACTATAGATTGAATGTGTTTGTTGTCAAAGCAAATGGAAATACAATCTTTTGAAGTTGTCATTGCTGGTCAATGAATGAGGAAAATAATGTGCAGACTCCTTGCCTATGAATGTGGTAGTCCTTATTCTTTTTCCTGATGACATTTATTTCAGGTTTTGGATTTCATCTTGGTTATTTTTTATCCTTATGTCACAAATGTCTGATTCAAAACTCTCTGAAGGGCTTGGACGGCTCTGGGATACAAGCAGAGGGTAGTTACTGAGTATCCTAGGATTCACTGAGCAGCACTTCACCTTCCTTCATGCCAGCTTCAGTTGTGGACCACATGCAATGCTGAATTACCTTTGGTCCAGCCTACTGCTAGAAGAATCATGATATTTGTTCACTTTGTTACATTTCTACTCATTTTCTTAAGAAAGCTTTAAATGAGAACTTACGGACTTTTGATTTAGGCGTTTTATTAACATGATGACCAAAGTTGTTTCACCTTCCTTCTCTAGCACTGTGTCAGCATGGAGCTGTTTATTGTACATACAAATAGTACAGTCAGGATTTCTGTACTGTTTTCATCAGACATCATAAAGTCCCTGGGAACTGTTCACAGACACAAGATTAAGGCTTGTAGTATTTCTCCTTCTCTTTCTATTTTATTTTGCTTGGGCCAAACACATATGGGAAAACTTAGAAATTGGGCTCAGGGTATTATTATTTTCTAGACAGAGGTTAAAACAAATTTAATACACCATTACATGTAGTGAGCACCATTCATAAAGATTAGTGTTTGGATTGAATTATGTTGCTACCATGAAGAGAATTAAAGAAACCCTAATAGTTGATCCTTTGGGAAATACAGTAGAAACACATGGAGATTTTCATTTTGAAGAAGTTGAGTTGCATATAGATTCTCACAGACACACTTAACATATTTCTAAAACAAGAGGCACATGCAAATGGACATCTGTGTACACAAAAGGCTTTGAACATATGTAAGAAACTATCTCATCATTCAGTCCCTCAGTTTTCATGTTTATTTGGCATGGGTGCTTCACAATGTAGGTAAAGTTATTCTACTGATAGACCTTGTCCTTAGTTTTTTAAGTATTTGGTCTTAACTAAGAATACAGAAATCTATACAGTGAAAAACTGTGCACAGGATATATTTATTAAAGGTTATTTCTATCCTTTTTTCTATTTCCTGACAGGATACCCTTCATTCAACCTATGCATTACTGGTGTCATATTGGCCTTGACAAAACCAGAAGACTGATGCAGATGGAGCAAACTTCCCCTGCTGTTATCCCACTTGGGAAAACAAATTCCACTGTCACTCACATTAATACAAGCTTGCAAGATTAGTACTACTGAGGTGAATTGAATTATTCTGCAGTCACAGTGGTCAAAACCTGTCTTAATCTGCATGGGAAAAGTTATTTCAAAATTAAAGTTAACTAGTAGTCTGCACTAGTACCTGTGTATGTACAGCCTCCATAGGGATTAAATATGCAGAAAAATCTGTGAAAGATGACATATCCAAGAAGATAACCTAACCTCAAGCAAATTCAAAATTAGAAAGTTCTTGATTGGATCAAATACACACAATCAGAGCTGATAATTCTTTGCAAAGCTCTAATCTTGTTTTCTGTTCAAGAAAAGACAATTCAGTAACACATAGGACCCTATTTCAAATACATTAATGGTGTGATTAGTTTTAATAATGTAAATTATCCCATTAAAATCTATTTACCAAAATCAGGGAGCAAAATAGCTCAGAGAGCTGCATCTTTTTTAGTAAAGCACTCTTTTTTAGCCTAGAAGCACAGAACTTCTTATGCATGTCTTGGCACAAAAATAGAGAACTGTACTCTAAAAATTATTTGAAAACTGAATTGCCCACTGAATGTGCAGCATTAAAACCAAGGGCTTTCCTTTACATGTATTTTCAGACTGTCTTGATTTGGGTATGGATAGCTGTCACATAAATCAGTAATGGTGCTACCCTTGGATCATCTCTTTTTGATACCATTGAAACTGGAGAAAAAGACATCATTTCCTCCTTTTTCTGCCCTTCTGCCTTCATTTGGGAAGGGTGAGAAACCATGTCTAACCCAAGGAAAGGAATGAAAAACAGACAAGTTACATAGCAATCTGCAGCTTTAAGCCTGGCATGAGATCAGCCTCTAAAGTGCTCCCTTTCAGAGAAGCAGCTTACCTACCTTCCATAAGTATGTGAAAGTCTGGTTCTTTTCTATGTTTTGTCAACGCTTGTTTATCTCATCCTACCAAATCTCCTTGAATTGAGTTGCGTGTCTGCGGAATGAATCCAAGGCTCAAACAAGCTATTGACATTCTCTGCCCCTACCCAAGAAAAATTTCTTTTTTCTGCTGGCAATGATCCATGACATTTAGATTCTGTCTTCCACAACAGGCTTATAGAAAACCAAAGAAAGAATTGCAGTACCAGTGAAGGAAACATAACTTTATCATTCTCATATAAACTAACTGGCAAAGCCAGTAAGGATAATGTGAATTTTCTTTACTAGCTTATTTCTTGACTTTTTATATGACTGACTTTCCAAAACACTGTGTAACGTGCCATTTTCAAGATCCTAGTATGATTTGCCAAAACAATAATAATCTCCATGATGGTGAAAGAATAAGGGCCCTTGAGACTATATCTGAGTTTACCAAGAATCAGTTTAAAACCCATTTTAACAAGGGTAGCAGCTCTTGGTTTATATGGAAGTGAAAAAGGTAACAAACTCCTCTGATTAATCCAGGCTCCCAGCTGGTTTCTGCTCAACGATGTTCATGCCACCACTTGACTGGAGGGACTCCAAGCTGGACAATCTGGCTGTCTCGTGTTTTTTCCTCACTAAATCTTAATATTAACTCAAGGCAAAGCTTTTCTTTGGTGTGTGGCTTTAAGAAAGCAACATTACTAGAAGCCTCTCTCTGGGGTCTACAGATACTCAAGCTGCAGAAAAAGCAAGTCCAGACTTCTGGAAAATGCATTCTGTTGGAGAGATGTCCCATTCAGTGTCACCTGATAAAGTTTCTGTGATTTCATGGCATAACTCTGGATATTCAGGCCTATTTCCCACTGACTTTTACCTCACAACTTGTATTCCATAGTTTTCCTTATATTCTTAGTTATAAAAACATTAACTCTTGCAATCACTTAAAAGCTGATGAAGAGCTAAAACTACACCTTTCCCTCTTTTCTGCAACTTGTTATTCCACTCGCTCTTATTTTTAACTTGATATGATTCTTAGAATAATAGCAATGCTAATTAGAAAGACATGCTAAATGCATTCTTGCAGTTACTAGCTCATGATTACTCTGACATACACTCTCCAGTGTTTTCCCCAACCTTGCTTTGAAAATGATGACATTCTTATGGGGAAAATATCTCCATTAAAAAATGCACTGTTTCTATATGCAGCCTATACTTAACCATAATGCCGTTCTAAGTTTTGATCATTTTCTCACCCTGTTTCACAATTATATTTGTCATATACCAGCTCATTGTTTTCATATTTGCTGTTTGTCTATGTAAAACAGTAGGGACATTTTAATTGTTCCTCATCTTTAACTTCTTCCTTCTAACATTCTAACACTGTAATCTTTATTGGCACAGTGCTGTAGATGGCAAAACTGAAGGCAATAGCCCAGGTGTGATCTGGTGGCAGAGGTACAATAACTATGCTGCTCTGCAGAATGATTGTTCCATTGGTTTACTATACAAGATCACATTGATTTTTTATTGCCACTGCAATTCATTCCTAACTCCTACCTAGCTCTTTGTCTGCTTTCAGCCCCAGATCTCTTTCAGTATGAGGCATATCACATACTTTCTTCTGTAATATCTGGGATTTGGAAGCATTTTGGTTCTGTTCTCAAAAGAAATTACATTTTTCTGCCTGGACATATGTCAGAGCATTCCCTTGTAGAAAAAAAAGGCTTTTAGTTGGTACATCTAGTGATGTAAAAATTGTAATCTTTCCTCTGGCCCATTCTGCTTTGGTGAAATTTACTTGATTTCTCAACATTCTACAGTAGGAACAAGTGTTAAGTTCCATATCACATGGATTCTACAATCCAAAGAGGACACATGTAGCTCAGTAGTACTCATCTGCTCCTTATACATGTGTTTATCAGCATTTAAAGTTGCTCAATATCATAGAAGACCTCATGTAAATTAGGCAGCATTAACTGTAGTCTTGAGTCCTGTTCACCTTCTAAATTCTTTTTACTTTCCAACATCAAAAGAGCTTTCAAGAGCACAAGAAAAAGGAAGAATTGTACCAAGATAGTTGCTGACCCCTATCTAAATGTCATTCAAGTGATTCTGAACATAGGCAAATTTCTTTTCTCTTGGTTCCTATGGAAACATTCACCTCTACTCTCCTTTATCACCATATAGCTTATTTCTCAGGTCTCTAGGTATTTTCTTTCACTACTTTCCAAAATGCTTGAATTGAATATACTTTCCATATTTACTCCTTATGTGATTTGACACTTCCTGTGTCATTGATGGAAGCATTCAGCAAGATTTCAAAAGAATCTTTCCTCAACCCTTCGGCAAAATCTTCATAACTTCACTAGGGAGAATGGATTGTCAGGATTTCTACAAAAATCTGCATATATTTTAGATTTGTTTCTCTAAAGAGTCTATGGATGTTCACCACTGAGACAGGTAGAAAGGGTGGCTGAAAATTATATGCAGCCTCTCTTCAGCATTAATATCACACATTTATTTGCCTGTAAAATTAATCAAGGTAATAATTGCAAACATCTATTTATGTGCAGGCAGAAATGTTAAATACAGGTTGGGCAGGTCATTTTCATCATTTTGCTTCTTTTTCTGGAGCAAAGTGATACTTGTGATAGATTCAGTGTATTAAAACAAATTGTAGCTTTAGAAAAAGCATAATAACAGAAGAAAACATTACAGATTATGAGTGGTATTACCTTTAAGCCATGAATAGATCATTTTAGTCCTGTTGCATTTCTTAGTAAATTAAAAAGAAGGGGGGCATAGGAAGACAGAAGCCTTTTTCTGAATGTCTACGACCAAGTTCTGGAACAATATTATACCATATCTGGGTAGGTTTTTACATTACCTGCAAAAGAGTAAACTTGTATCTGACCTCAAGATTAATGGTTCTTTACATCTTTAGTTATAACAGTACTTCTATATCCCCCAAAAGAGACCTATTTTTAACAAGGATTATATCTTCAATTAAAATTACATTGTGGTCTCACTAATAATCTTTTCAGCAAAGTTGGAGTGCAACAATCTCTTGGTGCAAACAGAAATGTACACCTGTGAATGAAGAGGAGAAAGAAATGTTTTAAATCAGTTCTAATACCAATGCCAATTCTAACATCAAGTCATGAAATTACCACTAGCAGCAGTGATGGAGCTACATATTGAAGTGTGATAAGAAAGCAAGCTAAAGAGCAAGCACTGGGCCTATTTCTAAAAAAAGAAGGCCCAAATAACCTTCAACTATAGGGGGTTATTTTTGCACTCTTTGCATTCTTACTAGATGATAAACAGAAAAGATAGTAACATTTATCATTTTAACACATGAAAGAATTTCAGACAGGACTTTCATTTGGGGGCACATAAGTGTCGGGGTTGTCTTTTTGCCAATGTCTTGTAAAGTTATTATACTCACAGTACACTGCTGACAGTCACTGTTCTGCAAAAATGACAGAAAATAGGGAACAGGAGTAAGCAGTTTTATTTCTTGTACACAAAATGTCAATTTAGCTGTTATCTTATGGCCTAAATGATTAGCAGAAATACACAATCATTTCTGAAGCTGTTACTGTATCTTCCACAAGGGCAGCCAAATTCCCAAGCTATCTGGAAACCCTTTGCTTCCAGTTCTCAGGATTGCTTCAATCTCTCACAGTGATTTTGCTGCCAAATTTTTGTGTGCTGTTGTTCTGTTTTCATACTTACTCCCCTTTAAGTAATGTTCTCTTTTACCAAGGGGATGAGGTGATCAGGAACTTTTCAGGATAAAGAAGCCACCAATCACATATTTGTTTCAAAATTTAAACATGAGGCAAGAGAGAGACTAATGGTATAATTCCATTGTGTTGTTTACCCAGTGTACCCACATAAAGTCTCTAAAGGCACTGAAAATGAACCAAAAAAAGAAAAAATAATTTGCTGCTTCTGTCTTTCTTTTTCTCATACTCCCTCATTACACACTGGGCTTTCTTCCAAAATCCTGGAGGTCAGTCTAAGGGGCTTTTTATAACTTCATCCTTAGAATCTGGAACCTACACTTGGTTTTTCTGAGCCAAAAACAAAGAATAAAAAAACCCAACTTTNACCCATACTATAATGAACTTTATTATAACAATCTTTAGGGAGCCAATGAGTTGGGGTTTTTATCTCCTTTGTTTTAAATGATACTTCTTTTTCTGCATAAAACACATTTTTTTTTTTTTTCAATAAAAAAAAAAAAAAAAAAAAAAAAAAAATCCCTTTTTTTTTTTTTTTTTTTTTTTTCCCTAAAGAGGAAATTGTAGTCTAAGCTTTACTGGGAATTACATTTTCTTTTCTTTCTATCAAATGTGGCTGGCTTTCAAAAGGCCCTTAACTATCTAATATAAAATTGCCTGATTTGTCTGTTCCAATGTCAAGCAGAATGCTTGATTCTACTCCCTCAGACAGACTGTAGCTAAAGTAATATTTTATTTTCTAATTCTGAGAAAATTTATTGTGATAAATAGATTACTTTATTATGGTAGTGAATTACGTCAGTAATTGCTGTTATATTGGCTCTTTAAAAATACATGTTTCTGCTCTAATAATGATTTTGCACTAATGCATCTTAGTACCGTGCTTTTAAAAATATATGTTATGATTGTCGTAAGAATACTGCATTTTTGTATTACCATTTACCAAGAAAGAGAAGCTAGATTGTCTACAATTTATACTTGTGATGAGATACAGATACTGTATATCGCATCACAAAATTTTAGTGGGAAAAAATGGGTCAAATTTCTTTGGGTGGACATGCAACAAACTCCAGTACAAGCACTCTGATCCCCTACTCTTTATATAAAAATAGATCCAATGCCAAATGTCTGTCGCTGAAAGACTATTTGGAAATTGCATCATCAAAAATTAAAGAGAAGCTCTTTCTAGGGACACCACAGGAACTGCATACGAATATTCCAGGGTTTCTCAAATATGGTCCCTGGAAATCATAGGTCAAAGGCATCACCACACCCATATCTGGAAAGCATACATTTTTGCCATCTGTTCATAGCAGGCATATGATGAAATGGTCAAGAAGTCAGACTGTAGAAATGATATGCTACAGAAAGGGAATGTATTTGCTGTGTATATTCACATAATGGTAAACTGAAAAAGAGATGTCATCCTGCAGAATGCATCTCCCACAAGTACACATCTCACGAATTTTACACTGAAACAGATGCAGCTGAGAAGAAAAAAAGTGCTCCTCCAACTTCTGGGCTTTTTTGGGAAAAAATGTTAAGGGAATCTGCTCCCATTAATTTTTAATTCCTTGGATTTTCTAATAGGTAGCACTTTCTTGGTATGGACATTTGTCTATGAGGAACCTGATGGAAATTACCAAGCTCTTTCACATATATTGCATATTTCAAGGCACAGATTTATTTCTGGCCATTTCTGATAGCTAAAATGTGCTAAAGCATAAAGTGTAGTTTTAATGAGACAGAACTGTACTCAAGTGTACACTATGAAATAGCCTTTTCTTCCTATTCTGTATAGTTAAGGTTAACTTTGAATTCTCTGCAAGATCAAATATTTCTGATCAAATTTGGAAAAGAGATTGACAGGCACTCCTGGTCTTACTATGAATATTATTCTCTTCTTTGAATCTGATTTTGGTTTTCTGGGGATCATTATTCCGCAGAGTTTTTTGAAATGTTTTCATGGGAAAACAAAAATTAGACTGGTCTTTCTTAAGCTTGTGTAGATAAATGTAAAATTTCTGTTTATGTCAAGAACACCTAAAGCATATTTTTTTCAATTCCCTTGGCAGCAGAGTGCAGGCCACAGTTTGTTTTTACTTGGAGGGTTGTCCAGTTTACTTGGAACTGGCTACCCCAGGGATGGAAACACAGCCCTACCATCTGCCAATGCACTGATCCAGACTGCACTGGAACAGGGGCAAGCTCCAGAACACCTGCAATACATTGATGACATTATTGTCATCAATATTGTGTGGAGTGATAGAGCAGAAGAAGTCTTTGAGAAAAGGAGGAAAATAATCCAAATCCTGCTGAAAGCTGGTTTTGCCGTAAAATGGAGTAAGGTCAAGGGACCTGCACAGGAAATTCACTTTTAGGGAATAAAATGGCAAGATGGACGTAGACAGATCCCCACAGATGTGATCAACAAGATAACAGCAGTGTCTCCACCAACTAATAAGAAAGAGACACAGGCTTTCTTGGGTGCAGTGGGGTTCTGGAGAATGCACATCCCAAATTACAGTTCAATTGTAAACCCTCTCTATCATGTGACCCGGAAGAAGAATGATTTTAAATTGGGCCCTAAGCAACAACAAGCCTTTGAGCAAATCAAACGTGAGATAGTTCATGCAGTGGCCCTTGGACCAGTTCGGACTGGGCCAGATGTTAAAAATGTACTGTACACCGCAGCCGGGGAGAATGGTCCGACCTGGAGCCTCTGGCAGAAAGCACCAGGGGAGACTCGAGGTCGACCCCTTGGCTTTTGGAGTCGTGGATACAAAGGATCTGAGGCCAGCTATACCCCAACTGAGAAAGAGATACTGGCAGCCTATGAAGGGGTTTGAGCTGCTTTGGAAATGATTGGTACTGAAGCACAGCTCCTCCTGGCACCCCGGTTGCCAGTGCTAAGCTGGATGTTCAAAGGCAGGGTCTCCTCTACACATCGTGCAATCAATGCTACACAAAGTGGGCTGCGTTAATTACACAATGGGCTCGAATAGGAAATCCCAGTCATCCAGGCATTCTAGAAGTCATCATGGACTGGCCAGAGGGCAAGGATATTGGAATGTCACCAGAAGAGGAGGTGATGTGTGCTGAAGAGGCCCCACCATATATTAAACTCAGAAAGTGAAAAGCAGTATGCCTTGTTTACTGATGGGTCCTGCCGTACTGTAGGAGAGCATCGGAGATGGAAGGCAGCTGAATGGAGTCCCTGACGACAAGTTGCAGAAACTGCTGAAGGAGAGGGTGAATTGAGTCAGTTTGCCGAGGTGAAAGCCATACAGTTGGCCTTAGGTACCCTCCTCTGTCACATATACCATGATTCATTTCAGTGAAACTACAAGACCATGCTATTCAAAATGGAAGTTTTGTGTCAGTTCCATCTGTGATTCTGAATGGTTTAGATGTTCTTGAAAAAGTCTGCTCCAAGCCTTGTCTCATTTAAAAGCTAAAACCATGCTTGTCTGTCTTTTAAACTGAGATGAAGGCCATTAGACCACTAATTAGTCATCTCTGGCCTGAAAAATATACCTCTGTAGGAAACAAGATAGGTCCTGTAATCTGCTGCAAATTATGGAATTTTTTTATTTCTGCAATTTTGCAAAATAATCAACATTCTTATTTAAAAAAAAAAAATGTAATACAAGAAATTGTTCCTGTAATCTAAACTAGAGTCCAGATTCTAAGCTAATGTAAAGCTTTTTAGGTCCATCAAATCCAAAGTAGCTAGCCAATGTACACCAACTATGGATTCAGTAAAGCTGTATGTTAATCCTTGTTCTGCTTATTCAAACAAGAGCCTGAAGACCTTAAGGAGTTAGATTGTTCCTTCCTAGCATTGTCAAAATTGTATTGATATTGGCAATAGCAGTCTGGCCAACCAGCTTCACAAAGAGGAGAGATTTGCGTAAGCCCTGTGTGTGCCTTTCAGGCCTGTTTCAGAGAAGACGACAATTTCCTCTTGCCCTTTTACAGTATTCTTTATACATAGCTTTATAAAAAGTTATACTATTCCCAGAGACATAGAAAAGATCCAGCTAGTCTTACTTACTCAGAATGGAAAGCTTTAAGGGTTAGTCTTGAGGGACATTATTACACTGCAGGTCAATAATGCCTAGCAACCTTTGCCGTGTCTCCTGAGGGTGAACACACATATTATGATACCCCATTCTGCTACAGATGAAAGTCTCTGGAAAGGCTGGCTTAAGGTTAGGAACCATATAGAAAAATCCCCCAGAGGATGCTTTGTAGGGGGACTGAGTGCATGTGAAACAGCAGCACGTTTGCCTCTCCTGCCCCTTGCTCTGATATTGCTCCATCTTTGAATCAAAGGTACTAAGGGGATTCTTGGCTCTAACAAATCTGATAAAATATTTTAGATCCAAGCTTCACAGGCCAGACATTTTAAAGGGAAGCATTTGAGATTTAGTTGGTGATGAACACTGCATTTCAAAGCACAGGAAAGAAGAGACTGGGTGAAGGGTTTGTTTGGGGTGGGCATTTCAGTTTAGGGGTTTTTTGGTTTGGGTTTTATTTTTAAAGATCTGGTCAAGTTCAGATTGATAATATTCTTCTCCACTTACAAGCTGAAGTTTCTTCTCATTCCCTTTAGCGATTTCTCAGCTAAGCTTCAGGAAATATTCAGTGGAAAAAAATTTCAATTTTGTAATGTGTTTGTTTCAATGCTCACCATGGCCCCTGACCTCCTGAATTACAACAAGCATACTAGATTTTGTTTCAGTGATAGGCTGTAGTGTGATAAACTTAGTTTTTAAGTTACAGTCTGTCAGATTTTCATAGTGAAATTAAACATTTCACTTATATGAACATTCATAGCTAATGGAAATACTTGAAATCTAGAATTTACAGATATAGTGTTTTTTGCTTATGCTTTCCTCCTTACTGTGCATTTTGGACAATCAAGAGGACACATTCCTCTTTCAGTTAAAAACTATTCTATGATGTTGAAAATTTGAAATCGTTTTTAAATGGAAAAAAGAACAAAAACATTCCACCTTCCCTCAGAAATCCATAGAAAATCGAGGTATTTAAATTAACATTATCTGCCTTCAGTTTATAGCAGAATAATGACTGCAAAATTAAGCTCCATGTATAGGCCACATGTCCTAAATTCTGGAATGCTTGGATCGTCGTTTCATTGCCACTGATACAAACCGAAAAAAGAAATAGCACAGAAAATAATTTCTTCAGGTGACACAAATAAACTGCACTCAGCTGAAGTCTGTTGCTCTGTACCAACCTGAACAAGTTAAAAATCTGGTCCTAATGTGTAGGAGGGAAAGTTCAATAGTGCAAAAAGTTTATATTGCAACAAACTTTTCTGACTTGGCTGTAAGAAATCCATTTCAGAACCAGCTCTACCTCCAACTTTCTGGTTTGGCCCGAAAGTTTAAGACCGCAGTGCGACTCCCAAAGTAAAGACTTTAAAAATAGTTAATCACTTTAAAGGAACACTGCTGACATGTCCACTGCCATGTGTTTTTAGTGGGTTTTTTACTTTGTTTTTATCCTTTCTGCAACCCCTGTCTAAAGTTTGGCTTTCAGATTTGGAAGAGGTCCAAAATCCAACCTGTCTTTGTTTTTCTCTGCATTTACAACTTTTATCCTTTCTCTGTTAAGTAAGATGTAACTTCCATGCTTTCTCTAGAACCAAGAAAAATCTTTGTCAGGATCAACACAATGAGGAGCATAGCAGGAAAACACACAGTAGAAGCAAAGGCATGTGGATGAAGTGCTGTATATTCTTGTCCAACTTTCAAGGAGTAACAATTTGCTGTTAACAACATGTGTATTTTCTATGAGGATTAATTACTCTTGTAAAACCATTTTTAGGCTCACACAGACACATTCTGATTTTCCATGCTGCTGAGCACTGAATCAAGACTATCATGTCTTGAATGCAGTGCCACCTAATCAGCTCTTCTCCACACACCCCTAGATGTAGGGGTGCACCTCATCCAGCTCTTTGCCAAACACTACAGTGCATTCCTTGCTCTTCATATCACACACCAGATGCAGATGTGTTCTGCCATCTATAAGCCCATCTTCAAAACTTTCACTCTGTCTGGTTTACTCCCCAGGTGCAGCCTGACATCACAGCCACTGCATGTGGAGTCTCACACATCAGAAAAGAAGAAACTCAAGTTTCTTCTTTAATGGCTCAATGGTTCATAAGTAGGCTCGGCACTTCAGAAAAGCAGGCCAATTATTTAATCACCTAAATGTGGATTTAGGTTCCTATTGTTGAGAATCTAGGACGCAGCATATGGGCCATTTTCACTGGGACACCCTGGCCGCTTTTCCATTGCTCTAGCAGACAAAGCAGCTATAAATCTGGCTGAGTTTAAGGCTGTTTTGCATTACCAGAGCAGCAGAAAGCGACCAGAGAACATTAGTGAACTTGTCCATATATATTAAGTGCCTTGACATTGTCCTTTTTAACTGTCAGAATTTTCAGAGAAATAAATCTGTACCTTTTAATGCCTGTTGCATAATGGGCAAGGACAATTAAAGAGGAGATTTCTCTGTTTTCTTGGCCTTTCCACTGTTGAACTCTTAACTTTTTCAGCAAGAATTTATTTTCCCTTAATTTAAACAGAAATATCTGTCTTGAACTTCTGGTTCCCAAGTGGTGCCAATATATAAAAGATTTTACCTTTAAGCATTCGCTACAAATAGACAGCACAAAATGCATTTTCATTATTACCAGTCAAAAAACATGTAGAGCATAACACACTACTTCTCCAGCACCAGAAAAGGTGGCTGCACAAGTGAAGGTATCATGAAGCATTCTATGGTGGAGGTGATAAACCAGGTCTGTCACACAGCTGAAGGTTCAGTAAGGCATACTTATCGTCCTTCCTATGAAGAAAGGTGCTCATACACAATTACCTGAGCTATGTATATGAGGTTACATTCTGAGCCCATCATTTTGCACTTGCCTGACCATCTCTCCACCAGTCATTTGTACCCATTTAATTATGCCTGTTTACTCCACTCACACAGAGAAGTCTGATTTGGCAAGTACGTTCATTGCACACACAAAGATTTCAGGTGAAAACTTTTAACTAAACAGACCTTTATCTTATTCTACATCACAGCTGGCAGACAGCCCTGTGAACATGTCAATTCCATATTTAGAAACTGGTTAGGAAGAAAGCCAAATCACAGAGCTATACATTGAAATGCAATAGATGTAGTTTGACTACATAATGGGTTATATTCTGTGCTGGGAAAAGTCACTTCATAGTTGCTTCATTTTCCACTTCGAGGCAACCCTTCCCTAAAGAGTATTTCAGTGCAAATATATTTTCACAATAGAAAAGGCATAATAAATAATAAGTAGTTATAAATCACATATAAACCGTAAAAATGTTATAACAAACTGTGTGATTTCCTGGAAAAGTATTCTCATTGCAATATACTGTTGGAGGCATTAAAGAGCTAAGAATCTATTTATGCTAATTATTTCTGTCACAGGCAGAGAAGCCAGCTGGGAATTGTCACAAACATAGATATGGCCTGTGTTTTCTCCCCTAACAAAGCTAGGCAATGGTCTTCCCGTGGGGCCCAGTACGTGAGTCACTACGACTGCCAACAGCAGCTGGCATGTACATTGTATGAAAATGCCTATATGTATTTGTCTTCAAATTAGAACTGATGTAGTTACTTCTATGGTATACAGGATATTTCCATTGTTTTTACACTGAATCTGAGAGTTTGATTATTTTACAGACAACAGAACCAACTGGTTTTACTTCATCAAAAAGAAGTTGGTGTGCAACCATGAATGACAGTGTCACTTTTTGATGATACCTCTACAGCTTTCTGTCTTACTTTTGCAGTTTTTCTTCAACTAAGATTTGCTGAACCTCCTTAAGCATACTTCAATTTTCTTTCATTATTAAGACCAATCAGCTCTTTGCAGCTGAAATTGGGAATGGTGGGAATTGCAGCACGCATTGGAGTGAAAATATTTACAACTCCCTCAGCTGCTGTGATAGTTTGGAGCAGCTTTTTCTTGAGTCATCCACCACTGATGCAAAGAGCTGAAATCAACAGAAAAAGCTTCCTTTTATTCACGTTTCTTCTCCTAGCCATGCCTCCAACATGTCTTCTTGTCTTCTCTACCAAAGCCAGTGATAGCTCCCTGTGCAGGAGATGGGAATCCACCAAGGGAAGTCAGAAAAAGAGAAAAAAATAAAAAATAAAAGAAAAGGTTTACTCAAAGCACACAGCTGGAAATGTGTGAATTTCAGTATCAACATATAGGAACCAAGTTTCTCGGTAACCAACAAGTGCTGATATAAATGACTTAGTGCTATGTGCCGGCCACACCAGACACCAGTGATAGGTACTCCTCGCTGGCCATAAATATCTGTTCACTGTTCAGTACTCTGAGGTGACAAGGCTTGGGTCTGAACTCTGATCCATTTCTAAAACTCTCCTAAGGCAGAGCTAATAACACAGGGCATTTCTTAATATAAAAGTGGTATTCATGGATTGCACCAAGATCCTTTCATTTATTCAGACATAAAACTAGAAAGAGTTCCTTCCCAACAGATGCAGTAAATCATGGCCCTGATTTACAGCACAACTACAGTAAGTGCCTATATGTGTGTTTTTGTCACACTGTAGATGTGAAGTTCAGTAGGAAAAGGAGGAACACATGCAGCCTACAATTAGCTATATATTTCAATATAGGCCATATGATATTCTTGTTTACCTTGAATAATACTTTATTGTTTAAGTAATACTACTGGAATACAAATATACTGCTATAATTTGGAGATTGCTATATATATATACAGTATACATGTGATATATATATATACAGTGAATATATACATATAGTGTGTACGTGAGCAAACCTAGCCCGGTTCAAACATTATTCTGCATATGGGAAAAAAATGTGCCAGCTATAATTCCGTGAGCTGTAGTCAAGTTATTCTTGCTATATTGAGAACTCAGCTATTAATAGTTATATTTAAATTTAATAACATGCTCCTCTTAGCATATGTTAAAAAAATCCAAGTCTTCTTATTGACAGTAAAATTGACATAAATTTACTTGTTCAACTTTTGTGGGGAAGGCTGAAGTCTGAAATAGCAGTGGTGTCATCAGTTAAATCCCTTCCAGTGTGTGTGCCTGCTAGCTAGTTCAACCGACCATCAGCTGAAAATCAGGCAACAGTATGATTGGTGAATTGAATTTCTCCTTTGCTGTCTTTCCCAGACATATGTATTGCATCACTGGACATATCCTCGGTAAGGGATTTGCCATTGTAAATGTACCCAAAAAAATAACGTGGCTAAGGAAAAAAAAAAGTCAGAATGCCTCGTTGTCAAAACAAATCCAAACTCGTTTGGGGAAATGTTAATTTGGGCTTTGAATATTTTAATTTTAATCTATGTAAGTTCTTAATCGTTTTCACATCATTTTGTAACATGGCAATTACAATGCACAGTGGGAATAATATATCAAGGTGTAATCAGAATAATACGTAATTGTGTAATATTTTTAATATTCTATTTGTCATTTTATTGATTAAGTTTTTACACAGTTCTGATTAAAATCTCTTTTCTGAGTTAAAACACCCCCAGTTTTTTAATTTGTCTTAAAGTTTGTGACAGCATTTATAATCCCAAAATTAAAAGAAGACTTTTAGAAGACGAATTTCCATTCATTTTTAAGTCACAGTTTATCAAATAGAAAAAATTCTAAATATTTAGAAAAAAATAATTTTGTCTTCCCTTTTTCTGCTTAGGATGGAGCTCTGCCAACAAAGTATTTATACATTTTTAGTGCTGCTATAATCCCAACTTTGATATAATTCATACAAAGTATCTATTACACTACAACTCTAGTTTTATGTAAATTGTCTGTATTTTCCAGCTCTGAATTTATATGTGCTGACCACTGCTGGGAGATGTTGCTTAAAGGAAAATGCATTTCCTGACAAAAGCATCAGAAATTAACCTGATAAGAAATGGTACATGAAAAAATAATGTTGGAGGAAAAATGGTGTCTGTGACAAATTCAGCTGTTGAAACATCTTGATCACATGCAGTTTGCAGTGAAGTAATCCACAGCCTTGTTCTTAAACATTTATTTTATATTGCCACCAATATATGCATAATGGCTGTATTTTTTTTTTCATGAAAAAAGTTAGCTTACTCACAGCAAGACATATACCTGAATACCTTTAATTACAAGGCAGGTCCCTGTTTTTAACACCCACAGTCACCTTTTCCACAATGTGATAGTTGTCCCACCCTGAAAAGCATGACTGGCAGCATAAATAGATGTTACTATTAAACTCAGGTGCCATTATTCCAAATGTTTGAAATGCTAAAAACTACTTTTAGTTTTCTGCTTCACACCTACAGATACTAAATGTCTCCTGTGCACCAATGTTAATAATATGTGTATTTCCCAACCATTCAGTGAGTTCATATAGTTAACTGTTCTTATCCACTGTCATAGTTTTGTTGCAATTCTGGTGGTCAATCAAAAGAGGGAAGCTTTGTCGACTTTATTAGACTGACATCACAGGAAAGCTTCAGAGAACATAAACCTTTTTTAGGTTGTTTTCATCCAAATTAAGCATTGTATTGGCAACTTGAGCATTTTGAATGGATGTTAGCTAATTAACTACTGTGTGAGTGAGTTGAAGACAACCTCTGTATTTCCTTTAACAAAGAAACTTAAAAAGAACCTGAGTGCAGCTCATTGCCTGGAAGAAACATCTACATTAGTAAGTCATCCCTCACACAGGAATCTGAATGCTAACCACAGCTCAGCTGGCTACATGAAAAATGTTAAAGACTGTGATTATACTCATTCCATGACAGGAACCTTGTTTATTAATATGTCTTTTTAAATGCCACTCCACAAGTTAAAAGCTTTATGCACATTAAAATACAGTACATATTTCTACTCCGGGTTTCAACATATATAATTCAGCACTTGTTAGCTAATATGGCTTTCCTTTTTCATCAATGAATGTCTCTTATTCTCCGTAACTACAGATTTCTGTTTACTGGAGAAGATAAGGAAATAATGACAAAACATAAGACACCTTAATGTTATCTCATGAAACTATTTAACAATACTTTCCCTGTTATATAGGCCTTAGAAAACACTAGATTCTCTGTTTCACTAGCAAAAGCTGGAACAACATTCAGCTTAATACTGAGCAATGCTATTCTTGGTTTTGTTTTGTCTTTTTCTTTTCATTTCTGCACATTTGTAAGTTTTGAATTTATGATAATAAGCTCTGTTTCTTTCTTTATATTTGGGTTGTGGTTTTGTAAGTGATCCTGTCTTGGAGCATTGATGTTCAAAACTGAAGGGTGCCAGACTCAAAACTCTCGCTGTGTAATAGTCTGAAAGATTACTTTCCACATTTCAGTGGTTAAATTGGGCCAGAAAGTACCACAGTCCCTGATGTGCATGCAGCAATACTTTGAAAGGACAGAAACCGTTCCCAAAAGCTTCAGACTTGTCCAGCACAAAGTAGCTGCTGTGTGGGCTTTTATCCTCCTACAGATAATGTCAAGAATATATACTGCTGTGTGCATTCTGCAGCCTTGATAAGAGGAAGAAAACTTTTCAGGACTAAAAGTCACAGTTAAAACTAGAGCTTTCTGGCAGGTAGTTGGGATTAAAATAGCATAATTCCAAGGTATTTTGTTAGTTTTAGAGATACTGAGGCCATAAAAACACTTGTATTTTATTGTTCTGGGAGTTCCTACTAAAAAAGTGTGGCCATATACATTTAATAATTAAGGTCTTAAACAGCTTGAAATACAAACACAGTACACAGTGATGTTAGAGATAGGTCAGGTAATTGCTGTGCAATGCCAGAGAAAACTTCAAGCAGTAGAAGTTGTTGTTACTGGTTTTGCTCTTAGGGGTGATAGTGCACTGCATTTAAGTTACATAATAGATTTATATAGCAAATTAATCTTTTCCTGAGCATAATCGTAGTAAAGCACCTTTTTTTCCATGTGCCTTCTAAAATACATCCTTCTGTGAATCATCAGTTTATGTTATTATTAGTCTTCTGCATTAACAGTGCAATGTTATGGAAAATGACTTAAGCAAAGTGACCTGAGGTTCTGTAATACATTTCATGAGCTCGAAAACATCACTGGAAGCAGAGGAAGGAAGGAAGGGATCTCTTGCAAATGCCCACCTATGTTTTATTTTATTTTCTCTTTTTTTTTAGCATAGTTTTCTTCTAAGCAGATGAAGGTCTTTGGCAATACTGTTGATGGAGAACATGTTATGTTTTGTCAAATTATACACTGATGTAGTGAGCGCAAATAGGAAGAGAACTATCCATAGTGAGAGACTAAAATCCACAATGGACCTCCCTTGTGCCTGAAGGTTTGCCTTGATTGTATATTTGTTTTGGCAGTGAAGGCAACTTAAGAAGTTCCCATGATCCCAACAGTCATCCCACCCATTATTTCTGTTATAGGTGTAGATGCTTGAGGAGATTTAAAAGGTTTGGGAGATTCTTTAGTGTTGGTTTGGTTTGGTTTTTTTAACCTGCAAGACTTAAGGGATCTAGTTGAGATCATGGCTGGAGGCAGCAGGAGTTAAATGGGAGTTAAATGGAGAGGTCGAAATGAACAGCAATGGTCAGGGGAAGGAGGGAGCTCAATCGAACAACATAAACATGTAGTTACACCAGAAGTTTATGACCCATTTTCTGGCATCCAGTGCTTGGCTTTGAGGGCACCACGAGGTTTTGCGAGCTCCCTTCACCCACTGGCTGGTTGCCTGCCCTCAGAGCCATCCTTTACCTCCCACATCCCTATGGACCCACATGATGATCTGGGCTGTGGCTGACCGTGGTACTATCACTGGACCTGCCCTGCTCTCCTTGCTGGGGTTCCATGGGGCTGCACCTTGTATGAATGAAGACATAGCTATGTCAACCATGCTGTAGCTCCCACTCCCAGCTCTTAACACCTTGTGGCACAGATGGCCCTGCTGTTCCCTGTCATCCAGTTTGACAACTTTTTCAACAGATCTATGTTATGGCTTCTGAAGACCTGTTTTTGTCCATGTCGTCCTCTCTCTCCTTTACTCAAGCTACGGCACTTACTTAACTTTATATGGACCCTCTTCTACGTACCAAGGCAACTTCAAGAAATCATTGGTTTTGATAGGGTTGAGGTTTTTTTCAGTTAGGGCTTGGTTTGCTAGAATTCGTTCTTCAACTTCATTAACAGCCTCAGCTTGGGACTAGCTACACCTTGATTTTGTATAAGGGAAAGGTTGAGCAGAATGAACTCTTAAGATCAGCTGCCACTTCTTCAATCCCCTTAGCAGCGGTGGGAACCTACATTTGAGGCTGAGTGAAAGCTCCTATGCAAGTTTGAAAGTTCTTTGGTCCCTAATCCAGCTCAGTCCTTAGTAACAAAAATGAGCCCTAGGAAAAAAGACTGAGTTTATTACCTTATAGTTAAAGAACTTCTGTTCAAATTAATATTTAGTTATTTAAAATAGAACAGCTGCAGCTAAAGCTTCTAAACTAACCCTGTAATACCCCTAGGTAGCAGGTTAGGGCAATAATGCATAAGAAGGATGAATTTAATAATGCTTCTGAAGGGAGAGAGAGCAAACTTTTTTAAATTAAAGGTAAACACTATTTTCTCCTTCTTTTTTTCTGCCAAAACTCTTTAACTAAACTTGATTAAAACTCATAAAGTATTCCAGTCAAACTTGAAATCATATTATGCAGCAAATAAAACACTGTTCATTTTTCTTTCTGTATTTTCAAGATTTCAGTGCTGCTGAAATAATCTTTCATGGATACATCCCTCTTAACTGAGGCCTTCTCCACCAACAGGAGCTGTTAAACCATTGGCAAGTACTCTGGTACATGATTCCTTCCAAAGTAAGCCAAGGAATTTATTTCCCTAGCCTCTTTCTCCCTGCCTCTTTCTCCCAGCCTTCCTGCAAAAGTTTGTCTACAATACAAAGGTGGCAGAATAGGTAGTAGGTCCGCTCCCAAAGTATCCATAACCAAGGGCAGTAATTTAATTTATATTATATTTCTGTTTAATTTATAGTATATTTCTGTTTTGAAGTTCAGCTCCATGAACATAGGCAATAACTTCAATAGGAATTAGTAACTGGAGTCATAACCTTTCCATTCACTGTTCCCAAGTCTAATACAAGCCTGTAGGCTGGGTAGAACAATTTCAAATCATCAAGTTAGGTAGTTATAGGAAGTTAATACTCTTCATTTGTGACAGACACCGATCATCTGTCTACTAACTAGTTTCAGTGGTGCTCAAGTTAGTCCATTTTATTTTGCATTGCAATGACTTGGGACCTTCTTAACCCTTGTAGGCAACCACCAGCCTCTCAGCTGAGGTTCTTTAATGCAGAATAAACAAGAACAGACAATAACCTTACATCCTCTGATGTGCTAGTACCATTTCTTGATGTGCTAGTACCATTTCTTCACTGAATGGAGGGCAAGCCAGTTCAGGGAGTCAACACAGCCCTTTTTAAAGAAATAAAAATGTTTGGGGTTATTTTATCTCTCTGAACTATTTAATCCTCAAGGATATACTGCTGCTGGTGCCAGCAAAAGAAAAGGAATGGAAATATCTTTCAGGACTATAGCAATAGCACAACGGGTAAGGGGTTCAAACTAAAACAGGGGAAGTTCAGGTTAGATGTAAAGAAGAAGTTCTTTACTGTGAGGGTGGTGAGGCACTGGAACAGGTTGCCCAAAGAAGTGGTAAATGCTTCATCCCTTGCAGTGTTCAAGGCAGGTTGAATAGAGCCTTGGGTGACATGGTCTAGTGTGAGATGTCCCTGCCCATGGCAAGGGCTTTGGAACTAGATGATCTTAAGGTCCTTCCCATTTGTAACCCAAACCATTCTATGATTCTATGAATTGCCAATAAAGGAAGAACAATGGACGTGCTGACTCAGACTAACTGAAACTGTTAGAGGACTTGTCCCTTATGGGGACAGTAATTTTCAGCTGTAGGCAGTAGTCTCTTAAAAAAGCTGTAGTTCAGTCAGTTGTGATTCTGTGACCATAACCTTAGGTTAATGGCTGATATTAACTGTGCCATGGTTAATATCATAACGTAGCTGGCATTCACTGTAAATGACAGCCGTATTAGGCAATGGATGTTCAGTAAATATTAGTAAATATTTGAAGTCTCAGTCTTGATTAAGTTTCTTATTTAGTAGCCATGACAAAACACCCTCTCAGATTTATTAATGAGGCTGATGGATATGAGCACTAATGAAAATGGACAGGCAGGTAATGAGGGAGGTACAGTCAGAACATAGGATTGAAGTCAGGTACAATTAAAGTTCAGCTCCCTAGTCAAACACGGGCTCCTTTGGGGCCCTAGGTGAATCATTTATGCACAGCCTTTCAGTCTTTAAAGAGAAGATAATGATATTCATTATCTTCACCCACACACTGTGAGAGTGTGAGTTTTGCTGTATTTTGTTTTTTTCCTTAATTCTCAGAAGTGTCTGGTAGGTTACCAATATCATGATTACAATACTGGGCAGAGCTGGAGTGAAACAGTGCTGCTGTTTCTTCACAGAGCTCCACTAATGTCTAGCAGGCATCTTTACCTCTTATCAGTTAGGATATTGCACTTTCAGCTTAAGACAAGCTGCCAGAAAAATACCTGCTACCTGTAGGAGTGATGTCACATCATGAGATGATCAGTGCCTCTCTAATGCTATTCCCAGCAGAGCTGCCTTTAAACACCATGTCTCAGGAAGTGACTTGAAAAACTTGTCAGACAACCGCAGCATGAATGTCAGGCATCCAGTAAAGAAGAGAGCAAAATACCTGTCCTACCCAAAAGCTGTAAAACAGAACCAGCAATGCAAACAAATTGTAGGATAAGGAGAGGAGGAAGGGAGTTAGTAAGAGGGAGAAAAACCACAACATCAAGCCATCTGGATTAAAACCAGATCAGTCATTCAAAATTGGTGCTTGAGTGCTGAGCAAATGAGCTAGAGGAAGAAGAAAAACTCTGTGTTTGTATAGCAGCATGGTAGGGCATTAAGCAGAGGAAACCCTGTGCACAATCTATTAGCTCTGGCTGATATTATGAAGCTGTTACTAAGAAGTCAGGTGTATTTTGGGATATCCCTATGCACATGTACTGCTGACCAAGGTCTGCATTACAGCCTTTCCAGAACTGAGGCAGCAGTGAGTAATTAAATCTTAATGGTTATCTGCTGAGATGAAAACACTTGGGACAGTGAGAAATTGAAGTTTAAGAGGCTCACCTCTCTGAAGAGAGGGAGTTTGGAGCCAGGAAAGAAGGCAGAGAGATAGTAAAGGAAGTGAAGGAAGAAGAGATGGATGTGTTTGAAAAGAGAATTGTTGACTTACCTGGGGACAAGTCAAGCAAGAGTTAACTCATGAGCTGCAGAAGCAGCTTATATTGTCACAAATGAAAAGAAACTCACACTGGGAATATAAAGAGAAGTTGTTATTTTAGGTAGGTTTTAAGATTTTCTTGCTCTATTTAGCAGAGAATAAAGATAATTTGTTTACAGCACCACATGCACCTGAGAAATGAGTTGCAGCTCAGCATGCTCATGCTAGCTAAAATTTGGTAAAGAGTAATATGAAGCAAGGACAAATCTCAAGGACTGAAGCTAATCCTAGGACTGTACAGATTTTGTTCAGACTTCAGAGCTTAAGGCACACATATCCTAGTGTCTGACAAATGTCTAGCCAGGGAGCTTCGACAAATCTACGACACATGGGTTATGTATATATATGTGCCTTTAAACAACTGAGATTGCACTTTGTCTTGGTATAGGATCAAGTTAATAGAACTGCCTCTAGACCATGTTTCATTGTGTATTGAAGTCTGTCCAGAAAACAGGTGAATCCATATAGACAACAATATATTTCCCTTCCTCCATAGCATTTTCTCCACAAGTAATCTGGCTGTTAAATCTGCTGGTCATCTTTGACATCTTTCAAAGGCAAAAAGCATCAAATGCATTTTAAAAAAAGTTTGTTTTTTTTTTTTGTATTTGGTAGCATCTTCAGCATTCATTCCAACTAGTGTGAAATTGCTGTATACTCAAGTGCTTAAACTCACTGTCTGTGACAAGTAGTCTAGCACAGACCAGAGCACCAGGAACATAAGGAAAATGGGAGGTTAGGTGCTGTTTAAAAGCACTTCAGTCATCAACCATGCCAGTCTGACTGGAAAGGAAAGTGGAGGGGAATTTTTACCCATAATCATATACTTACCTGTGGGAAATGGAATTATTGCTGCTATTTACTCTATTATCCTTCAGATTTTTGCATTACCTCTGGTTGAAATTACCAGTAGATTGGAAGATTACTGGGGAGGATGCTAGTAGACACTGTAGCCGTGCAACTTGCATTTCCTTGGAAATCTGGATACAAGTATCTTGACATTACTTTCTCAAGGACCTACATAAAATCATGATTCATCTTCTTTCCTCAATTAGACCTGTTTCAAAATAATCTCAAGTACAGCAAAGGTTGCTGTTTTGGCCCTGATTTGAACTTAACCTAACTAAGCTCAAGGAAAACTCAGTCCCCTTTTGACAGAGGCTGAAAACCATCAAGTGTTTCAGTATCCTTGATAGTAGTCAAATTTGCTTAGGGAAAAAGTAGCTAATGCCATATCCCAGATTAATCCTGCATTCCCAGGAAAACCATGTTCGGTGATGTTGAGAGGCTGATATTTTGGAGGGAAAACAAAACAAAACAAGACAAATACCAAAAAAAAAAACCCAAAAAACAACAACAACAAAAAAACCCAAACAATTCTTTCAACAAGATTTTTCTCTTAAAAATCCATAGGTTCTTTCAGAAAGCAGCTCTTAAAAAAAAAAATATATCAACTACTAAAATCAAATTGGAGGCAGACCCTGCTTCTGAATCTGTCAGCTTGCAATATCTCTGAGCTGAAATTCCTTTAAGCTTCTACAGTCATCATAGCCTGATTCTCTCTGGAAGCAAGGCTTGAGCGGTTCCACTGTGTACAAGTGTATACACATTTGAATCCCATGGCTCACCTCAGCTGTGAAGAAAGGTAGAAACCTCAAAGATAATTTTCTTCAAGTTTTTCACAATCAGGCAGCATAGAGTAATGCTCTGAGGCACCACCTGCATCATGAAAGTTCTCTTTAGCATACACCAAAAATTCCACATGGCAGAATCACTGCAAGATCCCAATCAGAGCTCATGAATAACTAGAAGATATAAACCCATTAGCAAAAAGTCCAGCACTCTCAGAATAATTTGTTAAAACTCATATTTATAAATATAAATATAGAAGTAGTCTGAGCATCCTCTGCTTCCTTTCCCTTCACAATTTGGAGCATTGCCAGAAAAAGAGATGAAGAGAAAATAGGCATCATTAGGACTTCAAGCAGGTGTCACATTTGTGCTTTTGTGATTTGAAACAGTGGTCCTCCTAAATGTAGAAGAAAATGTTTTAGCACTATATGTTTCCTTTTCTTCCTCCTAAATGTGATATAGCAGTATATGGTCAGAGTCCATTAAGTATATGCAAACTTTGGAACCACAGGAAAGAGCATGGAGATTCTGGAAACTGCTGGTTAAATTACTTTGTTCAGAAAAATACATCCCAAACAGATGTATGACTCATATCCACTGCCATCTGCTAGAGAGAAATAAGCCATCTTTGCCTCATTAAGGTAGAAATTATCCTCTTTCCTAGTCAATGATGACCTACTGACCTGGACCCCAACAGTTCAGATCAAGTAGGCTGGGATAGCTGATGCTATTATGACCATTTCCCTGTCAGTCTCATAACTGATAATTTAACCAAACTTTCGTGCTTCTTTTCTGAAATAATTCCTCCAGGTCACAGCATTAGGACTCAGCCAGCTTCCCCTTCCTTTCTGTACTTGATTGAAGGCAGTTAATGACATAAACTGTAGAAGAGCATCTCAAATCATAATAAATCCTCCTCTGTCTCAGAGAATGGTAAAATTTGTCTGGATGTACAACTGATGTGAGGTGGGATTCATAACTTCTGTGAAGCCTAAAGACCAGGTTTGTGGGTGTTTCTGAGATGTCATCATCCAGACAGAAGGAGGAACTCAGTCAGCCCCCAAGAGAAATGGAGCAGAAGATCAGCTATTTTCCAGCTCTCAGACAAACTGGAGACTTTCGGGTGCTCCCTGCAGCCATGAAGCCACAGCAATGCTCATGAAGTGCTCATGCCAAATGAGTGCCACCTGTGAAAACCACTGACCATACAGTGCTGGAGGCCATGGAGGGGATCTAACAGTCACAATGATGGCTTTTGGATCCAAGAATTCAGGCTCAGATTCAAATATAGACACATTGGGCTTGCACTCTGTGTGCTTGGATGTAAGGTTTGTGTGTGTACAAACTACAAAGGGTTTTATTTCTTGACCATCCTCTATTCCAGCACTTTGTTATCACCTGGGGGGAAAAAGAAGGGCCTTATTGTATGCACCCATTCAGCAAAAGGGCAGACAGCAGCTGTAAGCAGGTAGTGATACAAAACTGTCAAATATATGGAAAAGGGTGAAGGGCTTTATTCCACAATTTTCAGTTGTTTTATGGATCTCCTTTCACTTGTGTGGATGACACAACTGCTGAGCTGGGACTATCCTGAAATTATGGCCTTTTGTAGCATCACAGGTACAGCATACAGTTTTCATAACATCAAATGGCTTCAGAAACGGAAGGTACAGTCTGTTGTTGCAAATTCTGTCAAGATTACCTTCCCCTGAAGATCAATTTCATAGCCATTGCACACTACAAAGAAGATCCCTCCTGCCTGATTCCCTGATAAAACAGTAGAGGCACTATAAATAAAAGGTATCCAAGCTTTTCAACTTATGACAATTTAAATGCTGGAATGTGATTTTTTTTCTGCTTTTCTCTAAGACTGGTGAATTATGGGACCAAATCATTCCTCTTATTCTCTTACCAGGCCTCACCACCTCAGAGGAAAAAAAAATGTTTATATATATATTTTATAAAGCACTTGAGTTGTGCTGGAGTGTGCCTGACATGATGCAAGCAAGCAAGCACAGCATGGTGCTTACTTCCTGGCAATGTAAAACCTAATTAGATGGAGACCCTAAAGTTCTGAAGTAGAAGAAGAGATTCTTGTCAACTCTTATACCAGGGGAGCTTCTTTCCAGCTCTTCACAAAGTAGCATCATTCCTGCACACCATGAGAGCAATTAACTAGGATCTCCATAAAGTATGGAAAGAATGGCTAAAATGGTTTGGAAAGCTCAGCATTGCATTGCAGAGGTGTTTTCAGAACATCAGAAGCAACAGTGTGGCTGAGGATCTGAGGATTTTCATTGTCAGTAGGCTGGAATCTGGGGGGAAAAAATGGGATGTGGATAGCCCAGAAAAGCACCAGTGGTGTTTTCAAGTTTTTAAATTGAAAGCCCCACAAAAACATTTGAAGAACTGCCATGGACAGTTCTGCTACAGATGTTTCCCATAACTGCCTGTCAGAAGGTGTAGAGAACCACTAGGTAAATAAAATACTTAGCACTGTGGTAAACATTAGTTTCTTTGTTTTGTTTTTCAAAGTCATAATTTTATTGTTAGAATTAGCATAATTTTAATTAGGCACCAACAGAAGTCAAATGCTGGCTCCCAGCTGTGCCTGCCTGCTCACAGGGACACATTATACCTCCTAACTGTGGGGAGCTGCACGTGTGTGTGCTTAGAAATGAACTGCAACTGTTTTGCAGCTTGCTTCCTCAAATCTGACATCCCTGCAATGATATCCAAAAAAATGCTGAGTTACCCTGAGCCTGGCAGGATATGTCAGTGAGATGGATGAAGGCTATCTTGGCTTGGATGAAAAATCCAAGAGTGATAGCAGGAGGAGAGTTTTATACAAACTCTTTCACTGATTGCTGATACCAATTCTAACAGTCTTTTATTATTTTTTTTCCTTATTAGAAAAGTTCTCATTTTCTTCCTCTTGTAGTTCTCTGGGTTTGCTGTTCAGTGCTGAGGCTTTTTTTTCTCATGCAGGCATAAATTGTTAGTGGCTCACTGCAGTCACAGCTTTAAAGCTCACTTCTGCAACTGTGGAAAGAGCTAACAGCTCTGAATACCTGGTGTTCACAGGGGGTTAGGACTAAACTGGTTTTCTAAGCTTTTAGGCACAAACATTTGTTCTTCTGAGAATGCCTTTCTAGTTGAATTATTTTAATATTGTACTTCTAGAGTTTGGAGTAGATTTTTTTCTTTTTCTTTCTTTTTTTTTTTTTTTAATTGTATAGGCATTTGTGTGTGTGTTTCAAATAATACAGCTGTAGAAAGTGTGACATACAGTCCAGTGCAACTTATCAAATACAGGCTGTCTGGCAGTCAATTTCCAGCGCACAGTGTTTGTCTCATGAGCTGTGACTAAGGCCCATATAGTTTTGATTTCCAGATCTCATGACTGACCCCATACAGCTGCTGTTTACAGAGCTGTCATATTCAGGCAGGGGGTGTTAATACAAACCTTCTTACCCTGTAAAGATTATCTTGCAAGAGATCAATCAGGGAAATAAAACAAGAAATATACTTGGAAAAAAAATGTCTAGATATGGCAAAACTGTGTTAAAAAAAGCAGTAAGTGCATATACAACACACCTACATACACAGACATACACAGGTGGGTATATTTATATCCTTTGGTATATATAGAAGCACACTTCTATGATGATTGAAGAAAAGACTGCAATATTCATGGATTACATTCATAGTATTCACGTTCAAGTTACAATCTGTCAATTAAGAAACTTGTTCCAATATATTTTGCAGGCAAAATCACAGAAATTTCACTTGCAAACAAACCACTTCTTTTTTTAAGGAAATCTTTAAAAGCTGCTTTTTTTTACTGAACCTTTTTTTTATGCAAACCCATTTATTATAGAAGGGTACAGTAAGTATCCTAAACTAACAATTATAGATGATGACATTCTCTTTCATTATCCAGGATAATAAGCAATTTTCATGCCTTGGAAACAAGCAGATTCTACAGCAAGCCTTCAACAAATAAAAAGATGCATAATAGATTCTAGGATCATATAAAGTTTCTCTTAATTTCAGGCTTTCTTCTGGATGACAAAGTTATACTGTAGACTGCACATTATTTGGAACAGAAAATAAAATATCTTGAAAGTAAGGTCTTTAATTGGATTTTAGAAATACTATTATGCTTTCAAAAATGATACTGCCTTGCATACACTGTCAGAAGAGGTGTTAAAATTCATAGTTCTGGGAGTGTGCGTTTGTTGCTTTTTAGCTGACTATAAAAGCATTGTGACTCAGAGCGAGTCTTCACCTGGGCAGTCACAGGCATTCTTCCAGTATGGTCCATGAAATTAAACAATCTGCTTAGAAAGCAAATATGTCAGAATAAAGCAAGATTAAAAAAAAAAAATTACAAAAAAAAAAAAAAA
>NDXB01021414.1:618-44085 GCA_002631895.1 Agapornis roseicollis | reverse complement strand
AAAAAAAAAAAAATAAAAAAAAAAAAAAAAAAGGCAAAAAGATCCATGGAAAAATTGCCAATAAACATTAATGGGAATTAATAGAAAATCATCCACTGGAAAGTGATGGATGAAAGCAGCTAGCATCAACTGGTTTTTTAGCACTCCTACCACATATACAAACTGGCCTTAAATGGTAGCTTAGTTAGAAACAAACCGACAATGTAAAAACATCAAGATGACAACTCATATTCTGTTACTGCTTTTAGAAGACAGTGACTATTTTTAAGGGGGTACATGTTACACAGACTCTATCTGGTCTGTCTCACAGATCTGGCTCATAGTTTCTTTCAGCCTTCTTCTGATGCAAGTGCAAATTAAGGACAAAATTTACAAATAATTTTAAATAGATAAACAGTTGACCTCTGAAAGGCATTTTCAGTTTCTTTAAAAGAAGGAGGAGACTGAAGGACTAGGAATGGATTTAGCAGGGTACCAAAGGATGTCATCAATGTCTCCCTCCACTCTCACAGTAACCCCAGACAGATACTTTAGTGCCACCTGATACTGCATCCATGATTCCATCTGTGTCATCCTCCATCTCTGTGCATAATGGTGCTGCATTACGCCTCAGTACTTCTTTGAGGCATTTGCTCTCTTCTTCCCTGTGGTACAATTGCAGGATGTGCTTCCTCCCTCCAGTTTTGCAGCCACAAGTTGGCCCACAAAAGGATGGAGACATCAGATGACCTTCAAGACAGTGTTACCAAATAGACGGGCAAATTCCAGCTCCTTTTCTGCATTTCACAAGAACATCTGTCAAATTTGGTGGTAGATCAGATATAGGAGGAGAAAGAAGAGGTGCAGGAACAGACTGTGCAGAAGGGAAGACTATAGTCAAAAAACAGCTAAGACAATGAAAGCTATCAGACTAGGCTGCTGCTAGTGCAAAGACAAAGTTAGTGTGTGTTCATTTTACTTGCATCTTATGGTCGCACCTCTACTTATATACATCTCTTTTGGAATGGGCTAATACGCACAACAACTGTTCCCTATTATTTTTTCAAAATAAATACAAGTCTAAAATGCACAAGAATGTATGAGGGCTATTCAGTACATAATATGTGTTATTAAAACACGAGGATTCTTTAGTTTTGACATTTCATTAGGTGGTTACTTATTATGTGAAATAGAAAGCCTAAAGCTCTTTTCCCAAGAAAGGTTCTTCCTTCCTGTTTTTCAAATGGTGAAGGACACTAATAATGGAGTATTAAACATAACAAAACCCAAAAAACAAACAAAAACAAAAAGGAAGAAAATACATATACCTATTTCATCCAAAATTAAATGTACCTTGTTACTTAGCTGGAAAAGAAATTGCAACAGTCACAAAATATTTTCCTTACTGCCATGAGTTATGGCATTCCTTGTGACTCCAAATTTACACTAGTGATAGGAATATTTCAGATGGAGATGTTCATGAATGTGTTCACCAGTGCAGTCCTTGTCCTGGGTTCAGCAATTGCAGTCAGTTTTTCTCCTCCTCAGTAGCTGGTGTTTTGACTTAACCAGGGAACAAGGCTGGTAAGACCAATGTTTTTGGTTGTTGCTGAGCGATGTTTGCCCTGACCGAGGACTTTGTGAGTCTCATGCTCTGCCGGGGAGGAGGGGAGGCCGGGAGGAAGCAGGGACAGGACCCAAACTGACCGAAGAGGTATTCGATACCATAGTACATCATGCCCAGGAGGTAACTGGCAGTTATCCGGCAGGGCTAGCTCTCTCGGCGATGTTGGTTGGAGGTATTCAGTCAGTGCTGGTGGGGTGTCATGAGTTATCTGTCGGTGGTTGATGGGATGCTGTATTCTTTTCCTTTATCATTATTATTATTGGTGGTAGCAGTAGTAATTGCTGTTATACCTTAGTTACTAAACTGTTCTTATCTCAACCTGTGGGAGTTGCATTCTTTTGATTCTCCCCCCATCCCTCTGGAAGCAGGTGAGGGCAAGAAAGGGGGGTTGAGTGAGTGAACAAGATGCGTGGTTGGGTTTAAACTATGACAGTCCTGAAGGCTCCTGAGGAATTACCAGCCTGGCATCAGTGCACATGCACCCTGATTCCAAAATATCTGAAAGGAGGTTGTAACAGCATGGGTGTCAGTCTCTTCTCCCAAGTAACAAATGATAGAAGAGGAAACAGACTCAAGTTGCACCAGGGGAGGTTTAGATTGGATATTAGGAAAAATTTCTTCACTGAAAGGATTGTCGAACATTGAAACAGGCTGCCCAGGAAAGTGGTTGAGTCACCAGTCCTGGAGGTATTTAAAAGACTTGCAGATGTGGCACTTAAGGACATGGTTTAGTGGTGGACTTGGCAGTGCTAGGTTAATGGTTAGACTCCATGATCTTACAGGTCTTTCCCAACCTAAATTATTCTATCAATACATAATGAAGAACCTTCTTTTCAAAGGCAAATATCTGGAATAAGTATTCATTCTGGTGAGCCCATGTAATTCCTTAGTGGTGTAGTTTGAACACAGCCAGGCAGCACGTTCACTCACTCAACCCCCCCCCCTTCTGGCCCTCCCCTCTTTCCTCCCCGGCTCCCGGAGGAGTGGGAGGAAAGATGAGCCGAAGAACTCCCACTGGTCAGATAACAACAGTCCAGTAACCAAGGTACAACACAAATCACTATCGCTATCACCAACAATAATAACAATGACAAGGAAAATAAGGGAAGAGGGTACGATACCACCCGCTGAAAATGAGCCCGACCGAGAAGTTCCCTCTCCTTCCGGGTAACTCCCAGTTACATCCTGGGCATGACGTGCTATGGTATCGAATACCTCTTTGGTCAATTTGGGTTCTGTCCCTCCTTCCTCCCAGCCCCCCTTCTCCCCGGCAGAGCATGAGGCCAACAGAGTCCTCGGTCAGGGCAAACATCGCTCAGCAACAACTAAAAACATCGGCCTTATCAGCCTTGTTCCCAGGTTAAGTCAAAACACCAGCTACTAAAAGAAGAAAAACTGACTGCAACTGCTGAACCCAGGACACTTAGAGAATTATATAGACTGAATTTCTTTTGGATATGAAAAATAAGAAGACAATTTAGTGTTTGAGGCATAGCTGCAAAATAGGAATAAGTTGCACGTAGGCAATAGAATGAAGTTCGAAACAGGAAATCTGTGTGTTTGAAGCCATGTCGTTTACTAGTAGCTTACACAGCATGCTGCTAGTAAACACCACATTCTTAGCACATGTGAAGTAGACAGTGGATTATATAACCCAGAGCTCTGACTGATTCTATAGGAAGTGTCTGATTCTATCTTTAAACCATTCCAACTCTTTCAGCTTCTGCAGGAGTTAAGATCTTTCTGCACCAGGTAGTCTTCACATCTAGACTAACATCTGACGGGAATAAGGATCAAACTGTACAACTGAAAGCAGTACTAATCATTTATGCATGCTGTTTGGAAACAATTCTCAGGTTTGAAAATTGCCTTTCAAATAAATATAGACCAAGGAAATGTAATCATCAAAAACAACTTACACATCACCCCCTTCAAAAAGAACAAATTATAATCACAACATGCAATAGCTCTTGAGCAATGTTCACATCTCTGTCAGGGGTTTTGAAAGATTGACTAAATAGAATGTGGATATTAAATGTTCGGGGGGGGGATGTTCTTAAAAAAAAAAAAAATACACATACGTGATAACAGTTCCCTGGCAAGCTGAACTTCACAGGTTTTGTCACTTTTTACAGCCTGTCTTGATTTATAGAAAGTGTTACCCCCACAGTGCAAGGGGAACTGCTGTCTCTGGCCAAGCACAATTGACCCAATTCTTCGCATGTAGAGATTAAAATCAAAGACTCTGGAAAACCTAATGTCCTCTATCACATCTGGGTTCTGGAAGCTTCAGAGCATTCCCAGGTTATGAATGCCAGAAACAAAAGCCTCTTCCCTGGGACTAATCTTTCTCTTTGATATCTGTTAAAACAAGAATGAGGCTGTTTCTAGAGGCGGTTTCCTTCATCACTTGCCTTGACACTGAAGCACCGTGTTCACCCTGGAAGCCCTTTGAAAAGCAACCTGGGTCATAGATCAGAGGAGTTAATGCTACAGTTAGCTCTTCTGCCGTAAAAGTGTGTCCAGAAAATCATACGAGCAGCCTCAGAATGAGCCAGTTCCCCCACCACAACTTCAGGCAGCATGGGAGCCAGGCCACTGATTGCCATGACTTTCCTTTTCCCACAGGCAACTTCTTGCTCCTCTTTTCTGTTTGTTTGTTTGTCTGTCTGTTTGTTAAGGCTTTTTCCCAGTGCCAGGGGCAGGCCTGAGAGTCCAGTGCCTCATCAGAGGGGCCATACTCAAGCTTCCTCTCATGCTCACTGCTATCGTCTGTTTTATCCTCCTCTGCACAGGCTCCCTGAGAGAAGGGGAAAGAGATGGAGAAAAACAGGAATATCTTGTACTTCTTAGATGCACTGACCTTTGCTAGAAATTGGCTTTTTCTTGAATAATGTGCATAAAATAACACCAGTGTTTCTCTCCACTGTGCTGCAAATTTCCCTGGATCCAGAGGCATCCCCCTCCCATCTCAAACTGAAATCTGCATTCATTGTACTGGAGGTCACAGCAATAACAATGGATATATTTCTTAGAGCCTGTTTTCAAAGCACGGGGAATGAATGAAATCCCCATCTGTTGCTTCCTATGCTGCTGCTTTAATCCTCTGAATCACTAGCAGTGAGAAAGGAAGTGCTGGACAAGCGAGAGAGCTATCCCATCTCCTCTCTGCCACACAACAAGAAGAAAAGCCACTCAAGCTGAAAAAGAAGGCAACGGTTGCAGAGCAGTCTCTGTGAGGAGCTCTCAGCTCTGGAAAGGACTTACTGAAATAGCCTGGATCTGTTGATCTCCAGGGCATGCTACAAGAAGCATCCCTCTGTTCACACTGGTGATGATTGTGACATCTGCAGAAAGAGAAGAATTTGTGCAAGCTCTGTAACAAGTGAGGGGAGAGTGTGGTCACCTGCTGTAAGTCTTGACAGCAAATTACCTTATTTTTTACTTTTTTTTTGAATAATCAGTAGTGAAGGAACACTTGTGTACATCCCATCAAGATGATATATATAGGTGCAGACGTGTGGTGATAATTGTACCTTGATTTTCCCCACCATCCTCCTTGTAAGTTACTTTTCAGTTGCTTGCTGTCATTGTGCAACAGGCTCATATTTCCCTTGCACAGGTGTATGTGCAGCCTAGCTCAGCTTTAGCCTTTAGGCACTAGCTGCTTTTCTCTCTTTAGTAGGGCTGGGAACAGGTGTCCTTTGTTTTTGTTCACTTTGCTTTACCGTGGAGTCTATGTTAGAGGGAGGGAAATGAAGGTAGGGGATGGAAGGGTGATTTAGGATTGAAGTTGTTAAAAGGGAGACTAGTGTTTCGTCTCAGTCTCAGGTGGATTTCCTTTTGTTTAGTCTACCAGAAGAGCAACATATTTCCTGCTTTACATACACAAACAAAAATATAAGAAAATGAAACCAAGGATGTTCAAAGCTGTGGGCTCAGAGGAAAAAAATAAAACAAGAACAAAACAGTCCACAGTCCCAGCTTCCTCGGATGGCACAAAGCATCATAAACAAAGTTCTGCAGCTAATATGTTGCTGATACACAGGGATATATAATATAGCCCATAAAATTAGTCATGTGTTATTGCACAAAGTGGTGTGTTCCGTAAGAGCTGCCTATTTAGCAAGCTTGATCAAGAACATTGAATATGAAAATAAGGAAAAAACATTTAACATTGTTGAAAAGTAATTAAAAATATATTTCACCATATGCTTCTCTGCCATTATTTCATTTTAGCAAAACAAATGCCTGGAGCATTTATTACCCTCCATCATTTTTTAAAGAGGCCTAATGTTCCCACTTGGCACAGGAGACACGCAGATAAAATGAATCAGCCCTGAAATGAATTGTATGAAATGCATTTGTCTGAATTCAAACAGCTTTCTTGTAGTCAGTAAATACACAAGTACTTCTGATCTCTCAAAATGCACAGCTCTCTGAAAAATAACATTTTTTTCCTGGTTATACACTGAGCGTAATCTTTGACAAAGGCTAAAATGCCATTAGCTTTACTAGGGTTCTGCTGCAGTCAGTGTTGCAAAGTTCATGTTACTAATATAGACCCCCAAAAAGTCTTTGTGTTGAAAAAGCAAAACAAAAGAAAAAATGATAAATACAACGCATACATCAAAAAGCTTTCAAGTCACAGCTAAACTCATGAGACTAAGTTAAGTTCATCCATGGTGCAATTATGCTCTTTCCTGTTCTGTGATGCCAGGAATAAATTTGACCACGGGGCTTTAAAGGCTGAATTGTAAGCAATTTTATTTTAATTCATGGTGGACAAAAGAAGAAGATATCTTCTTTCATAAGTGATGATGCAAGGAGCAGTAGTTTGCAGGGATGCATTCTGAGATTTTTTTTAAAAGTGATGTTTCACTGGACAGTTACTCTGTGGGGGGAGAGAAGGGGGAAATATTATTATTTGGAAGAACAATGGATTAATAAAAAGGCAACCTAAAAAGGAAAAAAAAAAAAAGTTGTGCTGAGTGTTAGAAGCACCTATAATTAATGAAAATAATATATAAACACAGCTGGATAAAGGTATTCATGCTGTGTAATTGATGCAATAGTTTATTCATTACTGGCACTGAAAGGTATGCTGTTTCTCTTTGTCTTTACACTAACTCCTTTTGAACATGTGAAACTTGACCCACCAGCCTGTACAACAAAGCTCTGCCATGCAAGACAACTCACTGGCACTGACCTGGCACATAGTCATGAGAGGAGTGACCTGAGACAGAAATCAAACAGAGTAGATTCTTCCTGGGTGAATGGAGGTGAGGAATGCTTTTGAAGTGATGTGAGGAAGCCCTACGATGTCCTAAAGTGGCCAGTAATAGTCCCTCCCTTCTGGGATCAGTGGGGAGAGACAGAAGAGATTGAGGAGAGAAGAGTGTATTATATTAGTCATACAGATCTGGCTTTTTCTGTCACTGTGTGGAAGAAGGCACAGAGGAAAACATGGAGGGCAATGTGGATGTGGTATTTGGTACTCTGAGCGGACTCAGCAGGAGCAAAATTTCCCACAGTACCACAAAGCCCTTTCTTAACAAATAATATGTCTTTCTTTCTCCCCTCTTCTATTCTACCCCACAATGTAATTTCAGTTCAAACACCACATTCTGTTCTTGTCTGAAACAAATTACAAAAGTGCAGCACTGGTTTCAAATGGCATCTACAAATGGAAAAGTTGGATTGAAATGTTTTAAGTTTAAACCACAATGGGGCTGGTAGCCTGGAAATCCTGGAAACTCCCAAATGTTTCATGGCAGACCACGAAAAATGTCTAAATATTATCAGTTCCATGGTAAAACCACAATAGCTAGCAGAATTGTGATTTTCAGCAGATGCAATGTTTTTACAGTTCCAAATGACAGAAGATGGATATTCAATTCAAGCTCTATAGACATGTTCTTCCTGCTCTGGAAGTCCCCTTCTGAGCAAAACCTTATCAAGCAAACAGAAAACACTGATGCAGAGAGTAAAGGTGGTAAAGGGAATGCAATAGATTTGCATCTTTATCAATGAAACCAAGGGCATACGCTGATCAATGAATCCCATCAATAATGTATTTTGAGAACAAGGGTCACTTGCCCTTTACATAATAAAATAATCCAAGTTTAAATGAACTTTTTTAGCACTTTCAGTTCATGGTTTGATCTACTTTTAATATTTTTCTCAGCATTACTGAGCTGAACAGAGGCATGAAAACAAATCTCACTTTAAACCAGAATATTCAGACGTAGTTCCTCAAGGAACAGTTTTTACTCTACATAAAAAAGGAACTGTTTTTCTAATAAAAGCTGCTCTTCAGGAGTGTGGTGGTAGACTGTTGTAGGTGCAGACCACCCCTGTAAAACAAGTAAGTGTTTAAGTGCATAGTCTAAGAAGTTTACCTGATGTTTGAAAACTGAAGTGAGAGCTCCAGGTGAAAGACGCTCTAGGAGTATAAATTGCTACTACAAAAATAAAAATAATTATTTGGTAAAAAATAATACTGTACTGATTTACTTAGAAAAAAAATCTTCTGTGATTTCATTAAGTCTTAAATCATCTATAATCTTCTACAGATTCAGCACAGTGGATTTGTGGTATCAAGCTAAAAAAGCAGAGGGAGGAGAAGCATCAATAATGCTTGGCACGGCCACTCCCCAGATCAAATATATGCCCACCAAAGGCACCTCTTACGTACCAGGCTGGGACGTATGCTCCAGGGGCCTCTCAGCTTCCAGGCCCCTGCTGTGAAGTAGTACAAAACAACATCATAACGTTGTTACACCTATTCCACTGTTACAGTGCATATTACAGATATTAACGCAAGGTCTTTTTTAATTAACTAGTATTTTTAGCTACTCTAAATGACTGAAGCTCACTTTTCTTCAACAAGGATGCATATTGCATAAGGATAAATTAGCTTTATTTTGAGCTCAGAAGCAGTGCGTACGATTTGCTGTTCTGATTCAGAAAAGTAAATTTCTGCCAGAAAGAGAAGGAATAAATAAATGTCATCTCCTGATGAACATAAAAGCAGAGGAGGAAACATATAAGTGATTTGGAAACAGGGTTACTCATAGATTCAGAAGTAATAAATCCAATTACCTTGCTTGATTCATCAATAAATGGGAAAGTAGTATTTGTTTTATTATCAAATTAAGTTATTATTCAGAAGTAATCTACTTAAAATAATTGTTTCCTAGCATCAAGCAAAAGTAATCAGTAAAAAGGTACATAAAATGTTTATCTACTGCTTTCTGCAAAAGGCTTTATCACATTTTGTGAGCACCAGATTATCCCATTAGAAACATCAGCATAGAAATTCGAAGAATCCAGATAAGTAAATGCTGCTTTTATAATATCTTTTCACTCCAACTACCTGACACAGTGGTTTAAAAGCAAAAGTTCTCGCACCCTAGATTCATAATAAAAAGGTTTTTCACAAGCCCTGCAAATCACCTACTGCTGAATTTTTTTGTCCTCAGTAAAGGAATGTTGGTGAAACCTTTGACTGCCAGGGCTGAAGTACTCTCAAGTGCATCTCTTGCTTGCAGAACTTTACTCTCTGGATGCAGAGTACAAAAATCTTGACAGCAGTAATATTGACACAGCAAATACAGGTTCACCTTTCTCAGGAATAATCGTTTAGAGGCAGAGGGAGATGAAAAAGCCTATAACAAATAATCCATTGTGACTAAAATGTGGCCCTACAATTTTATGCCTTACCTGAGCATAACTTGCAAATGTGATGTATGGAGTAAAATACAGAGAAAAATACTTAAAATCTTAGGCTTTCTTTTTCACAGTCTCCTTTCTGCAAGACAGCCACATCATCTAAAGTCTTTGAACTCTGAAATAGTAGGGCACCTGGAATGCTGTCTCATTTTTAGAGTTTTAGAGTTTTAGAGAGTTAAACATCCCTTTGTTTTTTTAAAACGAGTTCATCAATCACACCAATGTTGACAAGGCTTTTATTTGCCATTAAAGATCAGATTCATTGCATACAGAGTGAGATCCAATAGTTGGATTAGAGAGATTATCTGGCAGCAACCAGAAGGTTTTGTGTTTGCTCTGTTCTATCAAGACTGAAAAGGTTTTCAACCATCTGCTTGGAGAGCCTGTGATACGTTTCTTTGGGAAGAGGTGAACCAACTTCCATTGCAATGCTAGACATTCCAGCAGAGAATTTAAGACAAAGCTGTGACTCACTGATGACAGATTAAATTTTCAATGACAACTTTTCAAATTTTGGAGGAGTCACAGTCTGGAGCATCCTACTTACAGTGTAAGCAAACGATAATCTTAAACTAGAACTTAGTTTATAGTGAGATGTTACTGTCCATGAAAAGTACCATGATGCAAGAACAGGATTCCATGACCCAGAGACTCCTTTCCACCTGTATTCTATGCTTCTACCTAAATTGGTAGAAGCTGCAGTGGTATTACAGACTACAGTTCTACAATGGAAGTGGAAATTAACCCTTCAGATACATACTCTGTTCAGCTTTATGCTATTATGTATATGCAAGCTTGGATCTAGCTTAATAACAGGCAAGCTACAGAACTCTGGAGTTCAATTATTTCAACATAGCAATCTATTTCTGGGTGTCACTAATACTAATGTGGAGGTTATATGTACTTATCTAGGACAGTATTTTTAGCTGTCAGAAACCCATCTGAACGTATTTTTGCCCATCTACTGTTGGAACCAAATTGTCAGACGATACGATATCTAAAAATATTAATGCACTTGCATGCAGAAAGTGATAACTATGTAAGTAAACACAAATGGATGTCAGCTTCAACTTGTGGAATATGCTATTCTACTTTTTTCTTGCAATAGGCATTGATCATGTTCATTTTAAAGATTTAATATCCAAATATTTTTACATACTCCTGTGAATTATTTTGGTTCAACTTTAAACACATTATGAAACAGTGCATTTATAATGTTTACCCCCCCAAAAAAAAAAAAATAATAATTTAACACATTATTATATTTCACTATTTTAGGAAACTTACATAATCTTTAAAATAATAATTATATCTAAAATTTATGATTTGAAGATCCTCAGAAAATACTCAAGTGTTAGCATGATTATTGGAATTGCCATTCTAAACATTATATAAAAATTATAACTGCACATTCTGTTTCTGAGGTAGTTCAATCTTGCAGTTTCATTTAATGATATTCATTCTCAAGTGAAATGGATGTACTTGAAAATTTAGGGAACCTGAATTCAGTGGAGAACAGTTGAGATAATAATAATTGATGATATATCAGAACGAAAATCTTAGGATAGTCAAAGGGAGAGAAAACTAACAGTGATTAAAATACATGAACAAAGAACAAAGCTCATAGATATAAATTAAATCAAATACCTCTAGGCTCCTGTGAAGTCTGAAGCATAGCACTACAGGCTAATTTCAGGGAGAAAAATCAGAGGAGGAATTCTGCAGTGATTCTAAATAAAGTAGACTGTGAGCACAAGGATTAACCGCAGTGCACTACATGAAAAATTAATCTATTTTTGTCATCTGGATTCTATGACTCCATATTTTCAGTTCCACTATACAGCATTTGGGGTGTTTTATATTTTTCTCCTCTTCACCACACATACATGATTTTTGACTGAGAATACATTTTAACAACCTATCAAAAGCACCTCTGGAAAGCAGGGTGTGCATTTTCCCTTGTAAATTTCTAAATACTGAAATCCACTGTTATTCTCTGATGTGAAGACTGCTGCTATTATTCTTAAATTGTGCTGCAGACAGAATTCAATACTGAGGAAATTAACAATAAAAGACTGAAACTGGAGAGGGAGGACCTGGCTCCCATAACATTTGAGGGCTTGGGTTGGCTGCATTTCTGCTAAGGAAACTGGAAGAGCTCTGTAGCTTGTAGATCCTTATGTGCACCTTGCCTGCATGAGAACTCCAAACTGGGGAAGACCCGGACTGCTTTGCATCTTTACTATTCCCTCAAAAAAATAAAAGAAAATATGCTTCTGACTGAGGTGGGAAGCATTGCATGTTTCAGTTGCTGTTCAGAGAGGGGAACCAAGGGACCAGAACCCAAAGGCAGAAGCTCTGTGATTGGACAGAGCTTTGAACTAATTAATTAGAAGTGCTTTGAGCAGAAAAATCTAGACCTTTCCCACCTCATTTTAAAATCTGCAATTCCCCACAGAGTTCTATAGTGCCTTCATATTCCCATTCTTTGGACTTTTGATAAGTTGCTCTTATTCCACATATGCAGACAAATCCAAACAGAGGGTGTGATCTTAGGATATACTTAGGTTTCTTCAGCTCTACCTTGTCATTTCACAGGACTGGGCAGAACAGAGCTGCAATTAGATAAAATACCTGATTTATGTTTAAACAAGAGAAAATATCAAGCCAGACTCAAAATACACAAACATTCTTAAATTAAAGAGCCGCTTACAAAACCCTGGGTGATACATACAGTAATGAGTTTTATTCCTAAAGGTTAAGTTCTGAGTACATTAGTCAGTTCAGAAGTCAGTGCTTCGTTATTCCTGAAGCACTTTGTGGGACAGACAAAAAACCTGGCATCACTCTGTCTGAACTTAACCCCCTGCAAGGGTGGAACTCATGCTAAGAAGACATCAGAAACACTCAGAAACTCAGTGCCTTCAGAAACCAAGGTGGAAGCCTTTACACTCAATTTTCCCTCAGAAACTCACACAGAGCAATTTCATTCTTTCTACCAGGATGGAGAAAGCAGATAGTCAGAGAGATCCCTTTCTGTCTAAGACTAACAGCTGTAGGTCTATAGATGTTGGGCTTCATTTGGTAGAACACAGTCATTGTATCCTCTTTTTTAAAAGTTGGTGAGCTTGGTTTTGATGTGCTGCTGTTAAGTGGCATAGCTACATTTACACTTCTTGAAGGTCTGGACTGGTGTCGCTGCCTTGGTTTGTCCTTTTGCTAGCTGAACTTAGTGAACTTATGCTCATACAGAGAGCACAGACTTTGAAGTTATCAGAAGCAGGTGTCAATGTTATCATCAATAGCACTTCTGACACATGACTTCAACTGGGATGCTAACTGCATTTTTGCCAATACACAATCCTTTAGCTTCCTCTAACTTAGCATAATTGCATTACCGGAATTTCAATGAGTTCTTTGAACCAAGGTACAATTAACATCCTTTCAAAGGACATTCTCACCCAGCAGTTTATCCCAGGTAAACTTCCTTTCTGAAGAAAAGAGTCTGTTTAAGTGTAAATCAGCTTCCTCACTTCTGGAAATTGTTTCCACTCTCTTTCTTCCCTCTTCTCAAGTGCACTTTCACATCAAAACCTGTCTTTAAGGCTTTACATAAGATACATTTTCAGCCAGAAAGCAGATAAACAAAGAAATTAACTTTAAATATTTAGTTGATAAACAGAAAATTAGTCTCTGCCTCTAGATTACCAGACCATGGATTAAAGTAAAAAAATGCTACTGATAGTGGATGTCCTAAGTCAAAGATGTCAGTGGCCTTCCACCTTTAATCTAATTTTTAAAGTGCCCAGAGAAATCCTTGCTGAAAACTTGGCTGATTAAAAACTGAATGGCAGGTGGATGAGACAGATGAAGAACAGGCTGAATGAAGCAAAGACTGAATGATCCTGTCTTTTCTCCACTGGGTAAAAAGGGGACTTCAGCTTCCACTGCTGTCATTTTAGCACCCTTATACAGCACGAAAATGCACACTTAGAAAAATCCATGTTTTAATCCCTACACAGGGTTATTTAGGATATCATCTGACATTAGCTAATCATGCATATCCTCTTCACTTCCCTAAGACAGGCAATGCCGCTGAATGGAAGAAGATAAGGACTATGTTTTTAAAAGCTTTCAAATTACAGTGTTTAATTTCATAATTATTTTTCAGAAAGAAAAACCCTTATAAGCCTTTTAAATAACAATACACAGTCCTGTGGTAACATCTTGGCTGGCAATTATAGGTGAAGGTACTGTGCTATAATAAGCTTTGAAATGTCACAAGAAATTTTTCCCTTCCTTTTGCATCTATTCATGTTACAGCTGTCAGCTTACGCTGCACTCAAGACTTGCAGACTTTCCAGGGGCAGCCCATTTATGTGCTGTGAACCTTTAGGAGCTATACATCATACAGTGTTTATTTGAATTTGGATAGAAAATTGAGTTTTAACAGTGAAGTTCTATCTTATTTCTCTAAACACATACAGAAGGGCTTGAACTTTTGCATGTGAACAAAAGGTCTCTATTTTTGTCTTGGATTATCAAGGATTAACTTAATGATTTCTGTGGGAAATAAAACCTTAAGAAAAAAAAAAAAGGAAAAAAACAGGAATTGAGAGGTTTGATCACATTTTAAAAAAAGACATCATTGATAATAGCTAAACAGATGCAATGGAATTGTAATTTACACACCTTATAGGTTCAGTTCAGGTTGAGATTGTCCTGAGACAAATGTTCAGCCCTTAGATATCTTTGCATGGGAGATCTCATAAGCTTCATCTCTTCTCTGAAATATCTGATGCTATGGCTAAAATACAACTTCCTTTTATAGTAGGATTTTTGGTCAGGTAAATATTGTTCATAGATAACACATAATGACTTTTGGCTTCCTCAAAATATCACTTAACTGTCAAGCCAGGGCCATACAATTATTCCTGGACTGCAAGGGAAGCTGGCAACCATTAGATGATCCATTTTAAAGCTGATGATCTGGAATAAGAAATTTCAATGAGGTTTTAACTGCAGTTTTAATGGTCTGCACTATGTATTATTTTATTTCTTGTTTGAGTCCGAAGCAGGAACAAAATGCTTAGAAAGCTCATTCTACAACTGGCAAATACATGGTGGAGTAGATCTAAAACTGTGTTCTTGAACTAATTCTTTCAAAATTAAGTCAAAGGAGGATTTAATCAAGTAGGGTTAATAAATTCACCAAGCCCTTATGATCACTATAGTTGTACTTTCAGAAAAGATCACAAATCTAAAAGACAGCTGCTCTCAAAAAATATTGGAATGAATAAAGCAGAACAAGCTTAAGCTCCTAGAAAGTTGTTCCTTGCTGTGTTAGTCCAGATTGTGTCTGGGGTGAGAAGATAAAAAGCACTGGATTCATACTGCTCCAAAATTGAAACAGAGCAGGGGTGAATCAGGCCATTAAACTTGTAATCAGATCTGTTGATTGTCCATGGTGCTTTTAGTTCAGCTCTGTTTTAAAATAACTAGGGTTTTACTTGATAAGAAAGTATATATCACAAACAGGTTAGCAGCCCTGAAGAGCAGTTCTAAAAAGCTGAATTCTCAGATTGTCAAACTTGATAATTCCTTATAAATTCCTATTCAAATTAATCGATTGCAAAATCCATAGGAGCTGTGGAAGGGGAACAGTCCTGGAAGCAGACTTCAACCAGTGAACATTTATTTTGCTCTGATCGAGGTGTTCTAACTTGTTGTATTAGGGGGCTTTGTAGATTTGGGGGGGTTTATTATTATTATTTGTGCTACCAGATAACACCTGCTTGTGCTTTCTTCCCAAGAATATATATATATTCGTTCCCAGGAATATATATATACATGAAAAAAATACCCTGAACCTTTCCCAGAATTTATCTAGCAAATAGGTTAAAATTTTCCAACGAGAGTGAATGTGTTGTTCATAAAAAAAGAAAAAGTATTTTCATTTGCATTTGCTCATGGTAATTTCCTACTTGTTTCTTTGTCAGACAGACACTTAATGCTTATATATAATATGTTTATATATGCATGCATGCATGAATTCAGATACTGTTAGAAAGTTTTTCTCTTTGCATACTTAACATACTTTGACATAATTGCCTAAATAAACGTCAATAACAAAGAACTTAGCAGGTCCTTGTTGGGAATAATCTTAAACAATGAAGATTTAATCGTATGGTGATCAACCTTGGATTAGAGACAGAAAACATTATGTATTTCCCCCACAGCTCTGTAGTCATTTGTAGTGTACATTATGAGTATATGGAAAGGACATTCTTTAAACAAAGGCAGCAAGAAATAAAGTCATCTTCAATCACTGTCATGAATATTCTGTTTAATTGCTGATGGCTTTTATTTCACTGCATTGCAATGCCCAGCCTGTTGTTTTGCAGCCAGGCTTTGCAGCAGATCAAAAGCTACAGTGGGCTCTTCCCCTTCTCAAGAGGACCAGAAACAAGAGCAGAACCTGCCAGTTCAGACCAATATCTGCTGCAGGGCGGTGAGGATGCATCAGGAGGAAACAGATTTCTCTCTGACAAGGCAGAAGACAAATAACCTTCCCACCTGCTCTCCCTTGATTGAAATGACACATCCCTACATCTTTCTGTCATACATGACTCTTACAATCACAGCTCATTATCCTTAACCTGTCCTTAATACTGTACAGTCTGCCTAAAATAAAGGCTGAATAGTCTTCTTTACTACTCTGTTCACACAGAAATCTTCTTTTTGTTTTGTCAGAAGCCATATATTTTAAAAGAGTATCTACCTTGACAGCTCCAAGGGACCTTGACTGTATCAGGAAAGAGTTCTGCTCTTTTAATAGAAATATCCCCCCTTGAGAAGAAGTAAATATATCACCCGTAACTACCTCTGCTCTTCTTCTCTCTTTGACGTCCAAAAGAGGAGATACAGAGTATGTGTCTGGTTGGCCATGGAGAAAACGTTAATTCTATCTTAATGAGGAAAACAGGCAATTCTGGAGAGAATTCAGTCTCCAGGGAGCAGGAATCAAAGACCATGCTGATGTTGGTTGCCACATGTTCTGGTCTTCCCAGTTTAGAAAATGCCACATTCCTTTGAAGTGCCCACAGAAACATCTGTGGGTTTGTGGTTTGGGCCCTGTTAAACGTTAACTGCTTACTGCCACAGAGCAGGATCTCTCATCAGCGCCTGTAATCTGTTTGACTAAAATACTGCAAAAGAAGCAAGGTAAATTTTGAAAAGCTGTCCATGCAAAACTTAGTAAACATAAATAATGTATTTCTCTCTGGCTTTGGTCTGCTTTAACAGAGCAGTACAAAAGTAGTTTTGCCATAGCTGCTGAGTGCAGCTAATGGTCTTTTTGTCTAAATTACAGTTGGTCGCTCCACAAGTGTGTTTCCTGCCAAGCGTGGTTTCATGAAATGCTGAGTCAGAGGAGCTGGAAGGAGAGACCAACAGAAGCAGCGGCAGCTGGCAATGGAGCCATAGAATTAATGGTACTTCTAAAAGAAGGTTCAGAAATAATGTTTTTTGGGCAAAAGGGAAAAAAATCTGGAAGGCAAATAAATTGTAAGGCAGGGTAAATTACAGCGTATCATTTCCCAGAAGGGAATATCATACTATAGTGGTTTGTTGACGTACAGAGTAATGTCTTAATACTTAGGAGTAGATCCTTTAAAATATTTATGTGCTTCCTATTGGACTAAGGGCACATGTATAGTTGCAGGTCACCATACATCAGCACAGTGATCTGCCCTAGGAAATTTGAGGCAATTTGCCCTGGTTCAGCTTTCTGTAAGAGACACTTAAGTAAGCCAGCTCATTTTATATTTGCCTGAGGACACGCATGTTCGCAGCTATTGTACTTAAAGTGATAAGCTTGTGGGTTGTTAAGTGACAGTCATTCACACTAGTATCTAACTCACACAAAACCTGAATACTCATGAGGGTGTTAGCAAACTTTCTGACTTCCAGCTGGGCTAAGAGTTTTAACACATCATCTACCTTAACTTGCCCTCAGCACTACCAGACAGCCGCCACCTCTTAAAGACAGAATATGACAGCCAGAATGACAAGAATAGATAAATATCAATTGCATCTTACACTTGATGCTTGGAAATGGGATCAGGAAAAACAGTAGGAAGAAAGTGAGATGGTGTTAAGTGTAGTTTAAGCAACTCCCAGCCTCACTGGCTCCTTGCCCCTTTGAGCCTTCCCATTGTGTCTGCAAAGTATATGTGGGAATACAGAATGAAGGGATCTCATGGGTTTGAACATTAACCCACACCAAAACTGCTTGTTTTCCACACAGAAAAGTAGTTTAACTCTATGCAAAAACTCTGGGGTCAGTGTAACAAAGAGGGCAAGAACAAGTGCCTGCAGGTTTGTTTTAGCCAGCATGACAATGGAAAAATACCCATGTAACCACAACCACCTTCCTAATTTTCAATGTTTTTTTACTGCTCCAAGCTCTAATTCCAGCCACCCGGGACCTGATCTTGTTTCCACCTAAATGAATTACAGCTTTGCCATTAACCTTGATGGGTGTAAAACTGATTCTTGATATGTAAAGGGTATGATTTTCCACATTTTTTTCAAGGGTAGCATGGAGTACACCGTCATCACTGAATCCAGCCTTCCATGCTGGCTGCTCTGTAGTAGATACTTGGTTCCTCCACAAGCCTCCCATACCCTACCAGAAAGGCTCCCAACACCCCAACACAGGAGAGCAAGGGCTTAGCAAACTGCAGCTGATGACACAGCAAGAAACATTACTGTTGCGTGATGACAGCCCTTTCATTAGCGCAGAATGTGGGTTCCATGCACAGGATGGGTCTTGCAGCAACTACTGCCAAGCTAGGGCTATTTTGCCAAAATCCTACCACCAAAGAAGGGCCACAGGAGGAGGGAGGGAAGGCATATGTCAGCTATAACTGAAGATAGCCTTCAGTTACAGTGAAACTACATGTGTAAGCTATAAAGTTCAAACTGGATAAACACAAGCCTGCTTGCAGCTTTGCCACAGGTGGGAAGTCAAAGCCAAGAGGACTGAAGTCTGACTTTACCTTGCAACCTGGCACAATTACAGAGCAAGTTACTTACCCAGAGCTATGAAGACATTTAAGTGCCCCGGTTTGGTCCTTTTTATCTCCATGAAAAAAGTAATCACAGTAAGGCTCTCTTTTTTACCCTAGACACTGTTGCCTCCTGACTTGTTTCTCACCTTTGACAGGGTTTAGAGGTTTTAGTTACAGTCTGCTTTTTCTGCTTCTTTTTTCTACTTATACTTTGAAAGATTGTTGATGCAGATAAGCAGCACAAAGGGGAAATTGACCTTCTTATGCTCCCTTATAACCTTAAGCTTCCTTTGTGGAACAGAATCAGCAATACAAACCTGGAAGGATATTTTGAGAAGCAGCTAATCAATTGGCACTGTGAAGATGTTCAGCTATGATGTTGATGGGTCCGTTATGGAGCCAGTTGTACAATGTATTATAATAATAATAACAACAATATTAATAATAGCTATTATTATTGTTGTTGTTGTTACCACCACTTTTTTACATCACACCTTTTGTTTTGGTGGGTTTTGTTAGGGTTTTTTTTTATTTTATTTATTTATTTGGGTGTTTTGTGTATTTGGATTGTTTAGGTTTTATTTTGCTCAGGAGATACATTTATTGCACTTAGCTGACTCTTGGCTCAGATTTTCATTTATAAGTAATGTCACGATTTAAGATCCTAAGCTTATTCATGCTTGTTTCATTTATTTCCTCCAAGGAAGTGTTCTGCATATCAATGAAAATTATGAGGGTGTTTTCCTCAAACCATTTATTAGGATAACTGTTAAACAACACTGCCCATAGAGCGCTGAGGAAGCGAATGATACAGAACTATTTGGGCATTCAAATGTCAAGCTGGACATTTGTGTGCTGCAGGAGCAACCTGTGGGCTTTCTGCTGATGGCTCAGCTCTATTTTGCATGTACTTTCTCATCACTACATTTTATTGTTGTTCATAGAAGCTCATTTATGCATTCCCTTTCATTCCTTAATATTTTTCCAGATGAAAGTCTGCCTAAAGCATTTTATGTACTGATAGAAGTTCTTCTCTTCTTTTGATTTTTTTATTTCACTTTTTCCTAAGAAAACTAGAGAAAGCTGATAAGTTAGGGTATGTGAGGACAACAGAGATGGAAACATCTAGAGAGAGAAATGAGACTATGGCTCAAGAACCCAATGCAAGTTTGTACAAACACCAACCAAAGCTGCCTGGGATGCATGGAGAGTCCCTCCAACATGTAATTGTTTAGTAAGGTACTTTCTGTGCTGATAGGTTGCTTACTTCTCTTACCCATAGGGTTTTTTAAGTGTTCTTCCAAATGTCTGCCTCAGTTTTAACTCATGGCCTGTCACCACAGAAAGCTAACAAGGTACAGGGTCTCCAAAGTGAACAGGGAGATTTGTGCTCTTTCAGAGTTGTCAACGACTGTTTTCCTTTTTCTGTTTGACTCCAATTTTCAGCCTGTAGCAGTTGAAATAGTCCACAGGAGCTGACAATTGTACACTGCTGTTAACAGGGGGTAAATGGTAAGAGGAAAACATCCACTTTTGTACTACCAAGACTGAAAGGCACATTGATAAACAGGCAGGCACTGCTACTCACAGAACCCAGTTACAAATGAACTTTAAATCTCTTTGCTGTCTTACTTTTTCTAAAAGTGTTAATGAGGTAGCACTGTGAGGGCTGGTGGATGCAGGCATTTGGGAAAAGTTATGGCCTGCTAATACCCCATTTAACAGGTTAAATAAGCATGAATACATGTAGGATTGTGTGTTTTACAAGATTTAATTTTATGCTGGTTTCTGTACTCATCGATTTTCCTCTATTCTTTCTTTGAATAGCACCCATAAAGGGAAACTCTAAAAGCTCACCTTCTTCACACCTTCTTAATGAATACATAGTGAGAGTTGACTGTTGTAGGACCTTACATTTTTAGCTTTAAGGAAGAGCAGGACATGCAGAAGAAGTACAATGAATGAAGACCAGAAGAATGAGAATACCAGTTTAAATGGGCATTATTCAAAGTAGCTGCCTCTGGGCATAGCATCTCTCCTTCTTAGCAATGAGCTCCCCCATTAGTTGCCACAGAAAGGGGTGCTTGGGAGAAAGGGGCCTGACACAAAGTGTTCTATTGATGAGTGTGGATGTCTCCCATGGGCTCTCTGAGAGGCAAGTGAGGCTAGCGAGGGCTATTGCTGCCTGAGGTGGTTGGACATGAAAGTTAAGATTTTTGCTTCATCCTTTCTGTAGGCTGGTTGGCACTTCTGATAATTTTCAATTAGTAAGAGAAAATAAGAGGAAAGGAACACAAACGAGCCGTTCTGAAAAGTAAATGTGAAGTTCTAGTCATAGAGGAAGATTTGAGTAATCACATATTTGCATGATTTTGAAATGGCTAGGCATGGTGGAGGGGCTGAGATCCTACATCCTGTGGCATCCTGTGACTGCCCAATGCTGGGAAAAATGTTTTGGTTTGTTGTGGCAGTTGTTTGGCTTCTGGATTTTTAATAGTTTGAGATTTGCCCTGAAGTGCCAAATGTATGACTTTGGTTTATACCTCAGTAATGCAGATTGGGAATTAAAGGTGCCAACTGACTTCAGTTTATCCTGAGTCTAATATATTTGAAATCTGATTTGACATTTGAGTAGGATAGGTTCTTCAATCCCATGGTGCCTTCTTCATATTTGAGCATATATTGCCTCTACTGAAATCATAAAATCCTAAAATTGTTTAAATTGTATAATTGTGTATTCGCAACCAACTGATAGAGTGCCCTAATCTTGTTTGGATATTGCACTCAGTTTGTTAATAGCAAACAGCATTTTTATAGTTGGCCCTGCTCTGTACCATTCCAAAGTCTGATATTTATGGGTAGAAAAGAGTTTGATGGTGTTCCAGCAACAACCAAGACACCTCCAGACATAAACCTTATTTCACAGACTGAACCACCTGCATGTTATATTTTTGTGTTAACTTTGAAACCAGTAGACAATATATTTTAGGCAATATGTCATTAAACATAGTACTTCTCTGGATCAATAGCATTCCACATTCCTCATTTTTATGTTAGGGTTGCCCCGTTGATCATAAGTTTGAAGTTAAAGGTATACTAGAGCCAAATTGACTCTTGACATTGCAAGATACTTAAAAAAGCTTTGTATGACAGCTAAGGATCTCCATGCAACTTTTTCCACGCACTGCTCTTATATAGTAAAGGTGAGGCTAATATAGCAGCTTAGTGATTCATAGGTGTGGTAACTGCCCCCAGGGGACTACTGTGCAAATCAGAGCAGATTTACTTCTCCACCATTGCCCACAGGGTCTGATTTCCTTGTGTCTTCCAAGAATGGAGCATTTTACTTGTGAAACCGAACTGGTCATGAAATGCAGCAAGTAAACAAAAGGGTGAACGACACATTTTTTAACTTGTTGCTTAGCTATATCCATTTCTGCGTTTTAGTGTGCTTATGAGAAGCGTTAGTCAGAAGGCTGGCACTCTAGGCACAGTGTTGCCAACTGCGTTAATCATGCCTCTGAAGAGGCGGAGAAAGCTGTAGTAGAGGTATTAAACAACCTTCAGGACCAATGTCTAGTAAAAATTAATGAGCCAAAGTCACCAGCATGTTCTGTCTGTTCTGCACTGCCCCAGCTATAGAACAGAGACGTAAAACTAGTCTGACGGGTCAGATAACACCATTTGAGGCTGCTTTATATTTCTAAGGAAGCACAAGAGGAGCTGGAACACCTGACCCAGGCAGTTCCCACTTTCTTCTCTGAGTCATGATGGCATTTAATTGCTAAATGTTTCCAAACATATTGGAAAATGCATTAATATGGAAAGCAGACAAATTAGGAGATCTAGATTGTTCTCTACCTTAGTGTGCTATTATTGATTACACTTTATAAAGCATGTGATTATGATTCTGAGCACAGCGGTAAAGCACACTGACAAGTTTTCAAGTACTGATCAAAAAGCATACATTAGAGTGACAATGCTATTCTTGGATTTTGAAAGAATTTGGCCATATAATTGCCTTCATCTCAATAAAGAGAAGAAAACATGACCTGCTAGGTCCTCAAAAAGCATTTAGGAGCCAGCACTCCATAAAAATCAATGTGAATGTTTAAATGGCTTTGTGGATTGAGCTGGTATGCAAATGACAGAAGTCCTTACCTCTTTTGTACTCCTTATTTACAGGTGAAGGACATTCAGGAAGTGATTGCAGCATCAAGGAGCAAGAGAAAAACATTCCTGAGGAGAGATTTCTGGTATCCGCTGCACTGGTGGTATAATAGCTCCTAAGTAATGTAGGGGATTTTTGGAAACAATTTGTCCTAACATTCAAAAAGGAGTGTGTGCTTTCTGCAGCAAAGCCTGCATCATCTGATTCCTGTGTCAGTTTAAGGGAACATATAGAAAACACACACATGCTCAAGCAATGCTTTGAGGCAAAAGTAAATGTTCTGGACAACTGAAATCTTTTCTGAGGTTTTCATACTTAAGAAACGATTGATCTTCTGTCTCTATAGTACCTCCAGTTCCCATGGATTTCAGAATGGCTTTTAGATATGTGGCTATAAAGGGGATGACTCAGTTGCCTTTATTCTCCACAGATCTATGCAACTTCTCAACAATTTTATTAAAACATGCACATGAAAAGGAAAGGGGAAAAAAATCTTTTAGTTTCTGTGTTTATCTTTTGTTTCATACATGAGAATCAGCAAACTGTGCTTACGAGGTTAGGAAAGACCTCATTAAGTCAAGTATCTGCAGTTTAACCTGTAATGGAAAAGGAAGACAAAATGTATTCACAAATAATATAATTATTGTATCTAAAAAAAAGGTTGTCAGCTAAACTGTCACAAATAGCAGATTGTGAGCTGTAAGTTTGAAACTCCTAAGTAAAGTACCTGTTTCTTCCCTCCTTTGCAATACTATAAATAAAAATAATTCCGTAAACTTCATGGAATTATACTAAAATGGAATTAAAAATAATCAGGTGAATAAAATGCACACTGCATCAGTTCAAACAAGATGCAGTGGATGGATTAGGAATAAAAGCAGTTTTGAGCAGACTTCACCCAGACTGCAGGCATGTTCCTGCCACTGTATCGGTAACATGCCCTGATCTCTTCAGAAGCCCTTGCAGCACACTGCTACTGTTCCCAGATATGAGTGCAGTACCCAGCATTTGGCTAGACCATCAGAGCTGGAGCCAGAACAGCTTCCTGCTGAGCAGACCTGAATAAAATTATCCAGAGGGCTTTGGTAAAAATCAGTGGGCTTCAGTAAAATTACTCAACAGACCTTAGTAAAAATTAATTGCGTAGCCTAGCCTAAAGCACAAAGGAAAGCAGTACCAAATGAACAGCAGCTGAGTTTGGCTCACATTGGAAAGAGCTAATTTGATGTTGGTCAGGAAAAAAAAAAAAAAAAAAAAAGATTTTTTTTTTCATATCCATCATCCTTTTGACAGCCTAGCAAGAGATTACTGAAAGGTTCACACAGGAACAGCTCTTTATAATTACAAGCAGCAAAACACAGAACAGCAGTTATGGAATACATCGACTNTTTGTTAAATAAAAAAAAAAAAAAAAAAAAAAAAAGGAAATTTTTTTTTTTTATGATCCCAACAGGAAAAAAAAGAAAATTTTTTTTTTTTTTAAGTCTGTTTGTTGAGTCATACCCTTCTGAAATTTTCTTCTTTGTACTTCTGGGAATTATATGCAGTGCCAATGTACCTTCTTGTTTAAACAATGTTTTAGATTGCTAAAGCGAGGAGGAATGTGTGCCATATCACATGGTTTCTGTAATTCTGCATAAAAAAGCAGATGAGGCTGGTTTGATCCCTGTGGAAACTTCAGCTATATTGAAGGTTCCTTGTGTTTGGTAGGACTTTAATCAAAAGGTTCTGTGTAACTCAACATCACTAGAATAATGGTTAATTTGAAAAAGTACAGGGATACAAATAGGAAACTGAAGAAATTAAATTCAGCAAGGCTGCGTAAGACTTTAGTGGGATTATGGAAAACACAAAACTATTCAGGCAACAGGCTGGGTTGCCTAGAAATGGGGTAATTGTTTAATGCAGCTAAAAAAAAAAAATCATTTATGCTCCTGGGCCTTTATTGTTAAAAGCTTGGTTATCTGCTTATTTCTACCTTTATCCTTTATCAAAGTGCAGGTGAGCTGTACACAGTATAACCAGCTTGCATCACTCTGCAAAATAATACTGTTTTGTGCAGTAGATACCTACATTTCCATGGAAAGGGATTCATTTTTCAGAGAATTATAGCCTTTGGAGAGAGAAAAGACCTATTAGGTCATAAAATCTGTTCCTCTGCCAGTACAGGATTTGTTGCATCTATGTATATTCATTAGTGTTTTGTTCAAGCTGTTTTTCAATAGAGCAAGGGGACTTCCAGTGCTGAACTAATGAAACAGAAGCACGGCTGAGTATATCTTACCAGAAGTTTGCCCCTTATACCTTCCTTGTCTGCCTTTAAGAGTGTTATATTAAAAATGCATTTTTTACTTTCACAAATGTCTCTATACTAGCCAAATGTTTATTACAGCTGCATCTTAATTAAATTAATCATTTCTTCTCTTTCAGACAAATTTTATGCCTCATATTTAGGCAGAATTGAGGTTCCTCAAATTTAGAAAAAGCAAATGAGTCCTTTCTGAACTTTCCCATCTCTCTGAATATAGTAACCATGATGTAGGGGTTGACAGGTGACAATTTTGAAGAAAAAGCCATGTGCTATATATCAGCATGATGTAACATTTCACCTGTCTGTGTCTTATCTGAATTTCAGACAAGTCTGCGTTATGGAAATTTATCTCCACCTATGAAAAGGCTTCAACCTGTGCTGTAAATAAAATGAGAACTTGCATATTATTAAAGTCAAGACCAAATAAGGGCTTAAGGTCAAGCATGTATTAAACTGGTTTTAAATGTCTTTAATGAACTTGCTAGTTCAAGAAAAATAGCAAGATAAGTACAGTTTCTTGTTCTCATTCCTAAATGCATTTCAGTATAAAAACATGCTAATTTCACCTAAATCCAAATTTCTTGGGTGAAATTCAGCTCAGCTGTGCAAATATAGAAGGACTTATTAGCAAGCACATGATCATAAGCCTTATCACACAAAATCTCACAAAACTTCACATCATTTCAGAGTAGAGACAAGTCTTACTTTCTGAAAGCTGAACTCGACATTATTTTCTCTCTTCCGTAATTTTAAATAAGGCTTTGTATGAATTCCCAAAGGTGCTATGGGGATTATTTTATTATGGTTCCTACACTTTTTGTGGATGATAAAATGAATATGATCTGACTGACCTAGTGATAATCAAAATCCCTGTGTCCACACTGGCCACTCAAATCATCTGAGCACTTTTACAGGGGGATAGAAAAGTGCTAAGACAGCTTCCTTGGCTCCTTATTTACAAAACTAATTGCTTAGTTTTGAAAGCCAATTTGTCATGTGTTTTGGCCGGTTTGTGTTGACCAGCCGTGGTATTTTAGTACCTTTCTTAAAAAAGCATGCATAAGGACAATCCCCTGGAAGGTTTTTTTCTGGTGAAAAAAGACTGTAACTTGCTGACATAATTTGCCACTTGGCTTTGTCATTTAGCTTTACAACAACAAAAACTTCAGTAATATTAACCTGGCTTCACTGAGTACAATATGAACATACTCAGTTATTGAAGAATCCTTTCAGTGAGGCTTGTCTGTGGCCACTTAAAACAACAAGCAGTCAAGACATTTCCTGTGTGGGTGCCTATGTATACTACAATACCATACTTCAAGAGACTGTACAAACTTTTGTGAAGCTATTAGAAAGGTTGCAAGGTCTATAAAGCAACAAAGTTTCTAGATGGTGACCTCACCTGGAGTATTGTGTGCAGTTCTGGTGTCCTCAACATAAAAAGGACATGGAGCTGTTGGAACAAGTCCAGAGGAGGCCACGAGGATGATCGGGGACTGGAACATCTCCCATACGAAGACAGGCCGAGAAAGTTGGGGCTGTTCAGCCTGGGGAAGAGGAGGCTGCATGGAGACCTCATAGCAGGCTTCCAGTATCTGAAGGGGGCCTATAGGGATGCTGGGGAGGGACTCATCATTAGGGACTGTAGTGACAGGACAAGGGGTAACGGGTTCAAACTTAAACAGGAGAGGTTTAGATTGGATATAAGGAAGAAGTCCTTTACTGGACTTTAAGGGTGGTGAGGCATGGGAATGGGTTGCCCAAGGAAGTTGTGAATGCTCCATCCCTGGCAGTGTTCAAGGCCAGGTTAGATGAAGCCTTGGGTGGCATGGTTTAGTGTGGGGTGTCCCTGCTTATGGCAGGGGGTTTGGAACTGGATGATCTTAAGGTCCTTTCCAACCCTAACTATTCTATGATTCTGTGATTCTATGGTATATTGATCAGTCTCACTGGTGCTGCTATAGTCAGCAAAATTCCTCAGCCTGGAGCTCGTTCAGTATAAACACAAAGGTGGGACTGACAAGTTGTTTTCAAACACCTCTGCTATAAAACACATATTCCTGGTTGTTGAAAAATCAGACTTGTTAAACTTTTTGCTTCCTGCATGTCTATATTCCCTCTGGCTTCTAGGGACAGGTTTCCAGCCAAGGTGATGAAGACTGAAAGTGGTTGATGATTGTCTTCGCAGTAGCTGGTGGATAGACACTCTGCTAAGATCTTCCTGTCACATTATTTTCATAAGTTCTGACAACAGCATAGTCAAGTGTATGAAACAGATGATTCATACTGTGTATAGCTTTTTATGCATCTGAAATGTATATACATATGTATTAAAAACATGACGGGAACTGTTGTTGCAGAATACGCCTGCATAAGGAGAGACAGTAATTCTTCTTGAAGGGGAGGACCTGCAAAACTGAAGTGACACTTTAGCACACTGAAATGCTGAAATGCTGCTCTATTAAGATAAGTAGCCATTTAAAATTTGTTCTTCACCATATTTTTGGCTGCATAATTTTCTATGTATCTAAAACTTTATTAGCAACATTATAAGGGGTTTTCTGGAAATAATGTGCATTTATTTGTACGTGTTTTACAATAAAAAACACATTAAAAGGCTTCTATAGTTTGTTCTTTGGTTGAATGATGATCACGTGTGGTTTACAATTGAATTGTAAGGACAGGAGGACAGGCAGAAGACAAGTGACAAATACAAGAGTCTCTCTGCCAGCAGGGAAGAAGAGCTGTAACGAGCAAAACTCCCAACTTGATCTAATTTACAGCCAAGCAGAGCTTCAGGAATGTGCGGGAATTAATCTTTTTATTTATCCAGAATGAAGGAAGAGAATTAAGGGCAAGCGGAATAGCACTGAAATGGACAGATTTGTATTCCCTCCTGAAAAACATCGCATCTAAGTGCCTGAAAGCTAAAGTTCATAAGTGCAGCAGCAGATTTTTAAGAAGCTGTATAGCCTTTCTGTTTGTTCTTTTTCTGACGGGGATGGGAAAGAGACTCCGGGTTTAACCAATAATGTGATCATTGTTGAAAATCCACAGCAGTACAAGAAATGAATGGGGAATATAACCATAAGAAACAGGAAAATGGAAAAAAAAAAATAAAAAAGAAGACAAGCCTAATGAATTTTCCTGACTTAGGCCCCAGCTATGAAAAGTGTCTAATCAGAGAGCCAAGGATTTGCAGTGTTCAGCTTTTCAGCTTGAAGAGATATGATCAACATGCCAGCATGGTGGTTTCTGCTCATCTGGGTTCCAACTTTCCAAAAAGCCATATCAGATCTTCACTTTTCTAATCGAGCAATTCAATTTAAGCCTAAATAAAATGAAATATATCAATAACCCATAGAAATAATTCCATGTTGGGAGTCTCATGATGTCACTACTGTTCTTTGATATAAGCTAAGTCACATAGCTGGACTTAGCTTCCACAAAGACTTATTCCTATGGTTGCTGGCTTTTTGCACTCACATATATTTTTACATTTCATTCTCCACAATCTTCTTTTTTCTTTCATTTGGCAGCTTGCCAGCATAGTAGCCGGATTCCCTATTATATGCCAATTAATCCCTTCTTGATGAATTTGAATCGTTTGTATTTTATTGTACACAGTACAGAAATACATCATGGCAAAATGTAGCACAAATAGGGCATGGGTTGTTCAAGTATAAAGCCTTTATTGTCCTCTACTAGAGGAGCATTTATAACTTCAAATTAAAATAACTAATGCTCTGCTAGAGAAGCTTTTTCCATTGTATTTGAGAAGCTTTTTAATATTTTTTTCCAACAGAATGCTAGTAGTGTAACATGCCACGTTTTGTTTTAGAAACACAGATGAGATGTAGAGATGAGATTCAGTTATGGTAGTGTGCAAATATAAACAAATACAAATAATTGCATAGTACAACAATAGGCTGCAATCGTTTTTTAAAACACAGTTGTATCTAAGGAGGTTTCTGCATATCTGGGGTCTCTGCCCAGAAAAGAGCATGTTTGGTCCTATTAACTAAACCCCATGACAACTGAATGCTCCACCAAGGCAGGAGCAGAGTCAGGAGCCATTTTAATCAGATGCCCATAGTGGATTTTCAAATCTACCTCTGTTAAAAGCACATACTTAAATCCAGTGAGGCTGCTCCTGCGAGATAAAGAGGGTGCTCAAGCACATCGTTGAGCTGCAGACTTGACTTTGGCCTCCTTAGGGCACAGTCCCATACTATGACAGAACTGACAAGTGGTCCACAGTGTCTGAAAGTCAGAGATTTTGCCTGCTTTTCCCTTTTCTTCCTTCCACTCCCCTTCCTGTGCCTTCAGCGCACGTTTACCTTCTCCCCTCCATCTCACTACCTTCAGTGCTTCTCTGACCCCTAGATAAACTGCTCACTCTACCAGCAAAAAAAACACCACATTCTCTCTTTTGCCAGGTTATTTTTTGCCATTTTAGTTAGCTGAGGTAATGCGTTGTGCTCCAACAAGCACCAAAGCCAATACAAAATAAGTGAGCACCCAGGAGCAAGAGAAAAGGAGAGCTTGGAGAGAAGGGGGGCCTTCACCCTCATTACAGCTGCTTTTAATTCATATCAGGTTGCATTAGCCACTGTTTACAAGTAAAGTGATTTCTGAAATTGCATCGTAGTGCCACCTCTTTAAACACACTTGTGCTCATAAAGGCACTGGCTGAACTGATGTTGTTAAGTTCAGTTTTAAACTCCTACAAAGGTATTTTATTGCATAATATTATTATGATGCCTAGATGCTTCCCTCAAAATTCAAAAGGAATTAAAGCTAACACAGCAAAATTGTGTAGCTAATTAGAATACACAAACTGTTCAGACAGAAATGTCTGTATGTTTAAGAATAAGAAGGATTTCACTTTTTAACCAACCTTACAACACATCCTTGCATGTATCCTTAACTTGTTAATCTGATTTTATTTAGTTCTAAAGAGGAGCTTTGCATACTAATTCAGATTAATCAGGTCTGACCACATGTAATTAAAAATGAGTGAGACAAAGGCAGACCCTAAATCAATTCTTTAAGAACATCTTCCTTCAACTACAAAAGATTAGACCTTATGCATCAGTTGATCTGAAAGGAAAAACAGTTATTATTGAAGAGTATGCTAACATTTTATCGTTAGAAAAATGAAGCACGTTTGCCTAACAAAATTAAATGATCCAGACAATGAAGCACATTTGCAGAGATCAAGAATGATAAAACCAACACTAGAGTAAAATCCAATGCACATTCCTGTTATTTCGTATGAAAGGAGCAAAAGAAGGCTAAAATTCAACTCTGCACCCAGCAAATGGTCCTCACTCTGCCCTCTTCAAGTCCCATTTGTGTTATTTACTGTCTCTCAAAGGGTCTTCAGCCTGCCCTAATATGTAAATAAGTATTCCCCTGCTCTGACCATCTCTATCACATGTACCAAGACAGGAAACATGGCAGCCCTGCCAGCAGCTGTTAAAGCTATGGTAAGATGATCACAGTGGCAGGGGATGCCCTCTTTCAGAGCCTGAATTTAAATCACTGTGGCCATTACAATCCATGCAGGAAAACCTCAGGGAGTGATAAGCCTCAATGTGCTTGCTTGCAATGTCACACCCTTAGCAAATGGAGGACCTCACTGGTGAAGGGCAGGGGATGTGGTGCTTGCCTCTACCAGCTAGCACTGACTTACCACACCTGGAATGAGTACTGCACTTCAGCTCAGGGGGCCAATAGCCCCAGAAATGCAGGTAGCGAAGATTGACGCTTACTAAATAATCTTTCCAGATGGAGCACAGAGTGTAAGCTTTCTCCCATAATAGGGATTTATTGATATTAAAACTTAGAAGTTGTCACTAAAATTAGAATTCAATATACTGAATTCTGTTCTTCAGAGGGAATACAGTTTCCAAAAGTCTTATTTACCTCTTTGGGGCCAGCATTTTATGATGAATGCTGTCTTGTCCATGTCACTGTCTGCTTACAAACAGCTGCTGCAAGCATCTGAATAACAACGGATTTCAGAATACGACACAGTTGCATTTGCACATATATTAAATATATGTCTTAAATTTATCTCAGGATATGTAAGACATCCTCTGGGAAAGCCACACAATTCAACCAGGCTTTCTATTTTTGGCAATAATTAAACTATACTACAAAAAATTATTAGACTAAATGACACTGTAAACCCCAAAGCAAAATACGTAACATCCCAATATGATGTTCTTAGTCCTGTCTCATACCTCATTCTTTTCAATACTGTAAATTAAAATTAGAGTCAACGGAAACTAAAGAAGTATGGAGTTTTATGCATGGGCTAACATATTTAGCTAGGTGAGAAAATAAATACCGTTTACCTTTTTCTGTTTAAAAGTGTAAATCCTTCCTGCTGCACAAATTTGCAAAGTAAAATTGCTCAGTACTTACACATCTCTCACACTTATCTTTTAAATCAATAGTGATAAAACCAGAATTTTGAAAGTAATAGAGTATCTAATAGGAAATTCCCCTTGTCACTTGCATTAAAACACTACAGTGAAGTACAAAATACAAAAAAATAAACTATGATTCTGACAGTAGTCACTTGGAAGATAAACTTATCATGGATTATATATCTTCTTTTAAATAATGCATCACACGTTTTCCTGAACCACTGCAGTTCCTTCTCAAGGTGTTGTAAAACTGAGCAACCTGAAGCATATTTATACAGATTAAGTGGTTTCTAATACTCCAAAGAGCACTTAATCTGCATGAATGTGCTTCGTGTTGCTATGTGCCCCTAAAGCCTGAACAAGGAGCCTAAGTGATTCTGAAAGTCTGAAGCACATTTGTATTTTGATAAGTTAAACAAAGGCAGAAATGGAAGGAATATGTTAATTGGCCCTGGCAAGCAAGACAAGCAACTGGCAATCAGATGGTTTCCAGCCTGAGCTCCTTATTCTCCAGCCATATCCTTTAAACATCTTAAATTATACTAATAATGCATATTATTATGCTAATATGGAGCCAAAACCAGGAAAGTGCTGGAAATGATGTATCCTTGATAAATATTCCATAATCACCATGACTAATGTTTATTAAAATGCTGCCCTAGAAACTGAAACAAAGTCCAGCTGTTTTACCTTAAGGGTTCTGCTATGGCATTTTTCAAATATTCTGTGTTTATTGCTTTTTTGTCTAAACGAGAGAACAGCAGCAATACACTCAGCCAAAGAGCCTTTAGATTCTGCCACCTTCTGCCACCTTCTTGCAGCAGAGCCAGGAGCTGTTTATAGGTAGCCAGTATATCTGTAAGGTATGTTAAAGGTGAAATACACAATAGGAAAAGAGGGAATTTTAAAATAAAATAAAAATAAAAATAGATGATCTTTATACCAGTTCCGCACTTTGTCTCCTATCAATTAAAATAAGAGCAAGAAATTGCACCAGCAGAACTAGCACATGACTGATTGCTCTTAGTGACTTCTCTGGGGAAACAGACTCAGCAGTGTGTTTTGCTGCAGATGCCCTTCCTCTTCCAGTGTTTGAGATGAGGACACAATGATGCTGCGTGATGTGCAGGAGGATGACATTCTCCCACTTTTTCTGCTTATAGGAAATGAGGAAACTTGGTGGTAGAAAAGTTTTGAAGGGACTGTGGTATATATGAATATTATTTCTCATGTAATTCATACTGTTTTAGAGAAAACCTATGAAAGACTGTCAGAATACAGCAAGGCATACAGTTTAAGTTTCACACAAAATACATACAAAGCATTAGCACCTTTTTGTTGTTGTTGTTTTACTCTATGTAAAGTAAGAATGTGTGGGATCTTGTAGAACATGTAACAAATATTCAGTACAAACTACTTTTCCAGCAACTGGGTCCCAGAGCTGTATAAATATCTGCAGAAAGCAGTGCCCAAGGCTTTAGGAGTATGTGAAATGAAAAGGATACATCTGTCAGCTGGTATGTAGCACAGGAGGCAAACTGCTGAGTGAATTGGCAAGGGAGAACAGAAGATGATAATGAAGACAACACTAAAGTCACTAGAAGAGATGGAAGGTAACATTTGCTGGTCTTCAGTTCAGCATGGCTCACAGCACTGGATCATTTGGAATCGTTCATCAGTTCCTAAGGCATAAAGGTGCTTTCTTCACAGAGTACTTGGCCCAGATATCTTCTACTGATGCCTGTCCTGAGAGACAGAAACAATTTTCCAAGCTAATAAACAATTCACGAAGATCTTGCCACAGAAGAGCAAAGAACGTGTGGGGTTCACAAAGGGCTACTTAAATAACCTCAGAGAGCAAAAAGAAGGGGAAGAAAATGATGAATGGCTCAGATTTGCAATTTTCTTTCTTGTTTATGTTTTTTGTAAGTTTATTTATTGTAACCCTAAAGTAGCATTCTAAGCTGGCCCCAACCTCGAGGTGAAAGACAGGTCTGCCATAGTATCTTTGAAAGGGAAAGCTACAAGTCAAGAAAAATACAGTCATATAAATGGATGATTCAACTCAAATGGTTAGGATACAATGCAAAATTATTTCCACAAATATATTGGTTTGGAATGTGCACTAATTTTAACTGTTCAGACACCCCTATGTTGAACTGGTTCTTTGTATAGATAGGGACAGGATGTTTTTTACCTTGTTCAGCTTAAAATATTGCAGGTAATAAAATCAGTGCAAATGGCACATACCAAACTGCTCCTTCCTCACATTTGTCATTTTACTGAAGCCATAAAACTTAAGCATGTAATGGAGGAAATCAGGGTTTTTTAAAAGAGTTGGGTCAAAGTGTGGTTATTTTGGTGATGAAGCTCAGTAGGTTTATAGGTGTAGCAGAACAAACAGATCCTCCACCCTTTTTGGGTGCTCAGGAGTTAAATTCTGGCATCCATCTCAGAGGTACAAAAGCGTTTTCTCTGGCATCATTAATGCTCTCTTACTATTATTGCTTGGAGGTTTTAATATACCTCTGAGGTGTCCCAGAAACAGAAGTCTGCAGGACAGCCAGTACCTGTAACACTGCATTTGATTTGCATGCTGTAGGATAGTTTTTGCCACATATTGTTCCCAAGAGAAATTAGAACATATGGTGAGCATTTTACCATCTTTGCCTCTAACAGGTATGGATAACCCAGCAGGAATGGACTAACAGGATTTTTGTCACTCAGTTGTTTTGCCTGCTGTGAAAGGACACCCTCCCTCACTGCCAGTCTTCATCCCTCCATCCTCCAACCAACTGAAGTGCGAAGTGTAGCATGTTGCCTGAAGGTTCTCTGTATCTGATATGTAACTGTTAGGTTACTTTTTGAAGTGATGTTTTCAGGCAGCTTTTTTCAACTTCCTTGTTATTGCTGTTGCTTCTATGTTTACAAGACATACCACTCTACTGAGACACAGCTTGGGCAGGACCATCGCTTCAGCTTCTCTAATGCTTCACACCTCCCCAAGCTATGGGCCTGCTTCCCTGCCTTCCAGTGGTGCAAACACCATGATTCTCCTTCCAACTGGCTGTCAGGACCAAGGCATACTTTTGACCTTTCTTTTTGGGAGCTCAAGATCAGCAGTGGAAACAGGGACCGGAAGGGTCTTTCTTTTATACCAACAGGGGGATTCCATTGTCAGTGCTCTTTGCGTGCATCTCTCTCTTACCACTGGGAAGAAATCAAAGCACAAAAGATGTTCAAAACAACAAGACTTACAACCTTTTTCAAGTTCACCAGCATTTTTATATCACCCTTTTGTAGATCCAAATTTCCTTTAATTCTCCCTTTCTCTTCCTTCTATCTTGTCTTTCTGGCTGAAGCTCTTGCCAAGCTAATGAATCCAACATAAGTAGGCAAAGCAGCACAATAACCCAACCAAGACAAAGTAGTCATAAATTATTACAGGCAGCTCCAAATCCAATCTGCTGTTGTCTTGGTGACTGACTGGGAAGCACCAATAGTTTTTTGTTTCTTCTCAGGCTGCAAGATGTCATCCACATTCGTCTGTCTTCCCTCCCCTGCTTCCCCACCCTTCCTTTTCCATCCCTGGATGTTACACACTGTCTCATCTTGTTTTTTAATGAGATAGCTTTGGAGTTAAGCAATCCTTGAACTTTCAGTGCTATCTGCTACTGTATCTTTTTCTTTATAATTTTATTATTTTTAACAAAACCTCAGAAGTGCTGGACTTTTAGTCCTGTGAAAAGCCCCCTTCTCCCTGCAGCTCTTGCGATTCCTTTTTATATGCTGTCATGCAGCCCTGTGTGATGTGTTAACTCAGACCAGGAGCCACTATGCCACTTGTAACCCTGGTACTCTGTGTTCCTTTGACTCCTTTCTGTCAAGCACACTGATACTTCTAGCAGCTGATCTCTGACTTAGAGAAAGCAAACAATGGAGCTGACCTCATCCCAGAAAATAAAGCAGTCTTTTACCTGGACACGTGGTAGCAAAGGGGTTCAGAGCACCATTTCCCCTTGCCACTGCTTCTTTGCTTTCTTTTTTTATTGCCATAAATGCTCTGCATAGAAGAAAACTTCTAATACTTTTTTTTTTTTTTAATCCAAATTTGATATTTTTGTGGGTTTCAGTCTCTGTTTTCTAAGTAATTTTTTAATTTTTATTCTTTCATGTTGTCTGGAGAAAATACATGGGTAAGGTGGTTTATAGCTCCTTCAGTTAAATGACCAGTGATGGACACTAATGTAGTATTGATTAGATGGACACTAAGTACATGTACTTAAACCAAGCAAATATTCTATCTTCCATCAAGTATATAGAAAGTTGCCTAGACAAACCAATCATGTATGGAAAACCGCAAATACAGAATGTGTGTATATTTGATGCCATAGTATGTTAGAATAAGGAGTTTACAAAAGCAAAGAGAGATATGTAATTCCTAACAACCTACCTAGATGCCTTTGCTTTCTTCTCAAGTTTCCTCTTTAAAAGTTAAAAGCATTCACAAGCACATGATACGTTTAGGAATTAGCTGCAGTTGTGCTGTTATATTCATGTAAGGCAGCATTTTGAAAATTTGGCACTTAGAAGGTACAATGTAGAGATGTTCTTTCCAAAGCGAGTCAGGGAAGAGATGTTCAGTTCAAAATGGGTTATTGCAGTAGGACCTGAGGACCATGTGTTAGAACTAAAACAGAAAAAAACCCTCTAGTTTTCCTATTACCAGCCACAGACTATAACACAGGTGGCTTATTTTCACCCACAATTATAGAGGTTTCTCTTTCATTTCCTAAACAGGAACATGGAATTAAATTTCTTGAATACTCACATTCGGGACTCTTAATTTCCAATTCTCATAAATAACTGTGCTATTAAAGATGACTTCATGATTACTCACCTTAAACAAAGAGAAATTGTAAAGATGGCTGGAGTTCAATTCAGCAGAGTAAATACATGTAATACAGCTATATGTGGAATAAATTCCTCTTTTAAAATCTTCTGAAAAATGTGCTTGCCTGAACACGTATCAAATTTACATCTGAGTTCAGAGAAAGACCCAAGAAAATGATGCCAGTCATATTCTTGGCAGCCATCAACAGAGTAATGCTGTCAAATATGGTATAAATTTCCTTTTAACACATTGTACATCCTGCTTATCTCACCTCACCCACAGCCACACAAAAGGGAGGAGGTGGAGGCTGGTGGCAGCTTGGAGACCAGACAGAACCAACAGGTGAGACCCTTAAACACCCAAATGCAATGAGTGTGTCAGAGACCACATCCAAACAGACCAAAACAAAGGAGTAATCTCCACCAGGAAGAAACAAAGGCAGAAGAGGACTCCTTCAGCTGATATAATGAACCAAGGAGACACAGAATGGAGAAACAATCCTGTGTCCTTGGTGACTGTAGCATAAAACACATCTGTAAGCAGAGGATCCAAAAAGAGGCTGACAAAAAAGACAGAGAAGGGAAGAAAAGCCAAGGCATAGCATCCAAAGAAAAAAGGAAATATGGAAAGAGCTAGGTGAAGAATCAGGAAGACATTTGTTGTTATGATGGCAACAGCTAATGGCACCCTCTGGCAATAGCTGTTCACTCAGCAGCAGTGGGGTTTAGCATGGTTTTGGGAGTCTCTACCTACTTTCTTTTCCTACTGCTAATTTTTCCTCACCACACCCTCACTCTCCTGGCACTGTTGTGTCTTGCAACCTGGATAGAGGATTTGCTCCAACTTGAAAAATAAACCAGCATAAATGAAAGAGAAAAAAAGGGCTGTTGTAGAAAAAAATCATGAAAAGGTGAGGATTGCTAAGATTACCCTGTCATTAGAAGTGGATTTTGCCATTCCATCCTGTACACTTTCACAGTAACACCCCCCTCTGATGCTGCTGAACTCAACTCTAATGCCCCGCAAAGCCAAAATAGGTGGATGCAATCACACAGCTCTCCCCTCCTGCCTGCCCAGGTCCCATGCTCCCTCAAAGGCAGGCTGGGCTCCTCAGAGAGCCCAGGGAGGCAGGCATCCTTTGCTTGGGCATCTAAGAGTGGCTCTGATGGTTGCTTCCTCTCGGTCAGAAATCTGTTTCTAAAGGACAAGCTAGGAAGGTTGGTGGAGTAGTCTGACATTCCCCTCTGCATAGCAGCACTGCTTCAGAAGAAGACATGAAAGGCAGCCTTATTGTTCTATCCCCCTCCCCAGGGCCACCTAACCAAGGGTTTGGTTGTTATACTCTTGAGAAAGTGGGATGCTTAAAAACACATTTTAGACATGAAATGGCCTCAATCACATTTTGGAAGTGCCCTGTACAGCTGATATGGATTGGTGTACAGCAAGAGCACTTCCACATGCAGCAACTCTTCCTCATTTTGGGATTGCAAGTGGGCCAGATGCCATAAGCAGATGCAGAAAGCCGAAAGGTAAGCAGAGTTTTTCCAGAGAACTACCATGTATGGAACACCACAGAAGCCACAAAAGCCACCACTATCACTGCACATCACACCTAGAGGTGGGCTGTGTTACCCACTAGCATGTCAGCATTGCAAAGCCCACCAAAGTCTAATTTTAGGCATCTTCATTCATACCTGGCCTCAGTTCTCAGTTGTATCTACATATGGCTTTAAGTTTCTTAGGAAAACCAGGATTAATCCAGTCTTTCTGAGAGGTGCTCAGACAAACTCTGTAGATGTCCACTCTGTATCATGAGAGCTGCCCTGGTCCCTAACATGGTTTATGTCTGGGTGCTATACGATAACCTTTCTATAGGTCCCACTTCCACATAGCCCTTCAGGGCAAGTGTGGGTGGTAATGTAGAAGTGCAATGCTGTTGAACACATGAATTTTGTCTGTGAATTTAATAGTGAAAGATTTTCTCCTTGTATTAAGAACTCTAGCTGTGAACTGATTAGTTCAGATACGCACACACATCCATATTTATGTGCACGTGTGTATGCAAATATATACATTTATACATATTTTATATTACATTGATTTCTAATGTATAATCTCTTTTCTAAACAGATGGTTGCACAGAAAAACATAGCAAGTTTGTTGGATAAGTACTAGACCTGTCAGTGGACACAAAACATTATTTTTTATTACATAGAGTATTTATCTCATGTTACTGTAGGTTTGAATCACACACGAGAGCTCACATCTGCCTGTCTGAACACATCCTAACTGAGAATGATTTACTGCTACTTAGGAAAAGGATCACTCATTTTTTGTTGTGCCCCCACCTTATTTGCAAGTTAATGCACAAAGCAGACCTTAGGCAGCCTTAATTTAGTTTGCTCTCTTAGTTCCTGAATCCCTCATCTGTACACTGCCATTCAGCACAGCAGGGGTGTCAGATTCCCAGACCAGAACAACTCCAGTCCCTCTAATTATTGAGTGAACTTTGTCTATGGCTTTCACTGAGGTAATGGAGTCCACAGGGAGCGATGATTTGGTATAATGAAGGTCATTCTCATCAAGATATGTATTTCTTTAAATTAATAAGAATGCAGAAAAACACCTATCCTGAGCTGTAAAAACACTTTGTTATTGTAAAAGCTACAACCAGAAGATAAAACTGTATTACATGAAGTAACAGTAAGAACTTCTGAAATGGAAAATGAAGAAAAATGCATCACCTGCACTGCATGTTACTCATTAGACTCTCCAAAGTCTCATTTTACCACTAGTGTATCCCTGCTGAGGTGATTGGCATGCAGCCTGTGGTGTGGGATAGCTGCTTAGACTTTCCCTGGTTTCCCAGGTACAAGCACAGATAAGCAGCCAGAGAAGTCAGAAAGACAAATACAGGATAAAGACAAAACCTTTGTGAATCATGTTCACTCTAGCTCAGTCAGGTGGGGTGGCTAAACCAGATACATAAAATGTGGCTGCATTTATCATCTAGACAAAGTTAGGCTAGCTGAAAAGGTAGATTCTTTGTTTAAAGACTCTTGGAGGGGATTCTTTAAACAAATGAGGAAATCTCCCCTTTACCCACAGAGCAGAATGCACACATGGAGTAAGCAGCATTACTGAGACTCCCGTGCTATGGGAGGCCTCTACAGTCATAAACTCAAAGCTATGGACTGTCAATCACAAAATCTAACAGCAATACGTGTATAGGCAGTGAGATCATTTTTTTAATACTGGAACAGAAACCATAGAGAATGTTATGTTTCAAAAAGCAAAGATCAAGAAGCAGGTCCATGATTAGTGGGGTTATGGATAGGTTCAACTTTAACCTTCAATCATCTTCAAAACTAGCAGAACACAGTGCCAGCCAGAGCTGAAAATCCAAGCACTGTTTGTGGCACTAGTGCAATTGATACCAAGGTGACTTTTGTTTTAAGTCAATATGCTTTAGCAGACTGCTGTAATGCAAACAAACAAACAAGCCAACCTACCAACCACTAATAAGCTCTGCAAGTAAAATGTCACTCCAAGAAAGTAAAAATTGTATTTGTGAATGAAGTTTTCTTTAATATTAAAGAAGTAATGTGCCTCTAAGGTTCACTATGAGCAGGGCTCGTGGCCATAAAGTTGGTCATGTTTTCTTCTGGTTATTCAGGGCTCTATAGAATTATTATTTCATTTTACGCAGAATGAGGACCAAAAAAAAAAAAAGATAAAAAATTGTGTTTTCTAAGTTATTGTAAAACAGACAAGGAAAACATGGCGCATAATTTCTTTAAACTCCTGGAGGCTCCTAAATGAAGTACATGTTCCTCACTGAAGGATTTGCAGTAGCATTAAAGACCAGCTTTCTTCCAGAGACAGTATCTCTTGGTATTTTTCTACCCCTGCATCTTTGATTAAAACAGATATTTGAGAATGCTGAATTTCCAACTTTTACTCTAGTAGTCCAGTATCAAGCTACCAAACCTTACAGTGGTTTTCACATTCTGCCCTTTTTTTTAATGTTTCTGTTACAAGGAGGTTTGAAGCTGCTGTTGGTTTGCTTTGGGTTTTTTGAACTGCCTGCCCACTTGATTCCTAACCACAATCCTGTTGATATGACTTCTGGAAAAGCTGACCTTCGTGCCTAGATGATTTGTCAACTGTATCCTATTCTGATCTTCCAGACAACACATCCTGGCTGTGTATGCAAGCTGGGAATGTTTTCCCAAGATGTGCCTCCTAGCCCCTTCCTTATGGACAGACTTTCCTGCTCAATAGGAGCATATTCAAGATTTTCTTAAAAAANCCATGTCCAGGGCAAAAATTAGTATGAAGGCAGCAGTACTTGGGAGGTTTCAGTTACTGTTCCTTGCTAAGTTCAAGCAAAAGTATTTTCAGAACAACTGAATAAAGGTAAAACATACTAATATTTTTTTAAAAAAAAAAAAAAAAAAAAAAAAAAGCACACTTTCAAATTAATTCTTCTGTCTGGGATTTTGAGATAATTCTTGTCCTCTATTCTCAGAAAGTTCTGAAGATTTCTTGTTTTACAGCTATAAATATAGGTGGCTTTTTTTCTTTTTTAATGAAGCTCGGCTATTTTGTTTCCTTCTAGTGTCTCCATTAACTATTTAGGATTTTCCTTTGTAGCCTTTTTGAAATGTGACAAGTGTTTTCTATCTTCACACTTCAGAACTTCAGAAGTAAAATTTCAGTACTCCATTTTGCCACATATCTGTCACTCATAATATGTAGCATAGCTGAAATGAAAATAAATGCCAGAGTCCTGAAATCTCTGCACACCTTCCAGCCCTACAAATTTCAAGGGAACTGTAGCGTATTAACAAGCAAGTCTAAAGCCTCACTTGCTCATTCTGACTAGTCTTGTTCATGCAGTCTTTTGCTCCTTTGAAAAGCACATAGAAAATTCCATCACTAGCGCTTGGCAAAATGCTCCCACACAGTCAGTAGTATGCTGACTGACATCTACTTCAGATAAAGTAAATGGATTTAAAACTGTCTTTTTGCATTTCTCTAGCAAAATCCTATTTATAATGTCCTTAAACTACAATTACTACTTCCAGAAGACTTTACTATATGTAAAGGGAGTACTTTACTCAGGTTTGTGAAATGAACAACTGAATTATTATTTCTACATGTCCAAACAACTGCTCAGTAACAATGTCAAAGTAATGAAACAAAATCTTTAAATTAATTTTAAACCCAAACTATTCTATTGGTGCTGAAAGACTGATATTTTTTATTTTTTGAATTTTTTTAATTTCATATAGCTCTTGTTTCTACTGCATTTTAAGGTGCATGACAAAGTCTTTAGATGCTTTAAATGCACATTTCCGGTAGTTTTGAAAAAGACCGATGCATTGTACTAACTGAAGTTCTGGTAATTTAAATACATAGCATTAAAAAGGAAATTCACGTCTTTTATATTCTCCTTTTTTGTGCTATCAACACTTTCTATGAAATAGTCCCACAGTCTTCTTTCTACTACAAAAGACATACACATCAAAACCAACCAACCCAGTGAAGAGTTTTATTTGCCACAGTATCTTTACAGATTTGGACAAAAAAGTACTTATTGATATAATTCTGCACTGGAAAAAATCAGACTTATAGCTATCTATTTTTTCAGGAGCAATGATGAGAGGTTTAAAGTCAAGATAATATAAGCAACTGTAGTCCTTTGACCAAGCTTTGAACCTATATCTGTGTTGTGTTCTTCCACCTTGGCTACTACCAGTGGAACAAGATAAAAGAAGATCTTTTCAAGTAAAAATGAATCCTGTAAAGTGTATCATTGGAGTCAAACACTTAGTAAAACTTCTGACCTTCAGTCCTGCTGAATTCAAAACACAAAGGCAGCTTTGAAATGCTGCAAATTGGGCCCAGCTGACATTTAAATATCAATTCTGAATGTGTCCACACCCAAATATTGATGCATCAAAAGTGGGACTATTGATTTTTTTTCAACAACATGTTTCAGCCATCTGCTTTCCTTCACCTAGTTGTATTTCTGTCAGTGCTTACAATGAAAGGACTTTAGTTGGGGGTTCACACACAATGAAATGTCTCATTTAAAATAAAAATGTATTGAAGAAAGAGCTTTGTCTGTCTGAAACCAGTGCCCAGATCTTGCCTGTACACTGTATTGTTAGCTCTGCTTGCCCAGGCCCTGCTAACAGGAATGTTCTATAAAACAAATGTTCCCTGTGAAACCATTGCGTGGAGGACCCTTGCTCTGAAAGACAGCTAGGATCCAAACTGTAAAATGCTGGGATCCTGTGATTCTTGCTTTTGTGTTTTCAAGCTCCTTGGAGTAATACCAACACACAGCTTAGCATGGGCTTCTGCCCACAGAACCCACCAAGTCATTGTCTTGGAGAGGCTGCTCTTCCTCACCTCTCTGCCTAGTCAAACACAATACCTTCAAGTGCCTTTGCTCACACTCATCCACAGTCATATGGGAAAGGAAAACTCATCTGGACAGGTACATCTATGAGTTTAATCAAAATGTCCTTCTTGCCCTCACTCAGGAGTTTGATACCTCCTCTTCAGTTGTTGGTCCCTCTGCTCCATATGACAAAGGGTTTCAGTGCTGAGGGGAGATGCTGCCAAAAACAAGCTAAGGATTCAACTTGAATGATCTCTGAATTAGACAAAAGCTCAGGACCAAGTCAAGTACGAATTCAGAGACAGCTACATTTTTCTCTCATTTCCTTCTAGCGCATAATTCTTTCTACAGATTTTTTGCATTCTAGGTGGATTGCTGAAAATGAAAGCTGAAAAGCAAGAGGGCAATAAGGACCTTATATTGTAGGTCTTAAGATGACAACAAAAGCAGGTATGCATTGGAGGAGGACCTGTACACCATACTGCAGCACTGCGGAGAAGGACTTGGGGGTGGTGGTCGATGAGAACATGAGCTGAACATGAGGTCGATGAATATGAGCTGGCTTCAGTGTGCACTTGCAGCCCAGAAAGCCAACAGTATCCCGGGCTGCATCAAAAGGAGCGTGACCAGCAAGTCGAAGGAGGTGATTCTGCCCCTCTACTCTGCTCTAAGGAGACCTTGCCTGGAGGATTGTGTGCAGTTCTGGTGTCCTCAACATAAAAAGGACATGCAGCTGTTGGAACAAGTCCAGAGGAGGCCACGAGGATGATCAGGGGACTGGAGCATCTCCCATACAAAGACAGGCCGAGAAAGGCTGTTCAG